>MQRK01252256.1:0-18428 GCA_001938485.1 Girardia tigrina | reverse complement strand
ATATATATATATATATATATATATATATATATATTAAAAAGTGAACGCCATTTTTCACAATTTATTTTCGTAATTAATTTCGGCGGATTACCCGCCATCTTCAGACTAAATTAACACTGCATTTTTGCAGCTTATATATGAGAAGGTGATTATGCAACCAATCATGTAATAAAGGCTCTATTTGAAAATGTTTAACAGAGAAGTTGAGTGAGAGCTTGAATATTAATTTTTGGATCCATGGATCTCATCAATAAGGCCTCACACGTTACTCTCTCCCAGTAATTTTTAAATCGATTACACAGAATTTAACACCAAATAATTGATTACATAATCACCTTGTCTTACAATCAGGTGCAAAACTTTGTGAACGCTTGTTGTTAAATTGTCTTTTGCACCCAACTGCAAATATATTGATAAAAGCATACCAAAATACAAAGATTTTATTAGAACATTATAGTAAGACACAAATTTATCAAACCTTGTCACAACTGGTACATATACCACGAAAAACCGGTTTATATTTAGTATTTTGTGTATTGATATTTAATATTAATATTTCAACCAGTCTCTTTGACTGGTTGACCTTGGACGACCAGATCGAGATCTTGAACCTAAGGAGCCTGTCTCCCTTTTTCTCTGAACAGTCTGACACACAGCTCAAAGAGAAACATTAAGAGTTGTAGCTATTTGTCGATAAGAAACGCCGTGCTTCTGCAATGAAAAAACTGCTGCACGCTGTTCTGTTGTTAGCTCATTGCCGCGGACAGGCATGATTCTAAAATAAATAATGACAATTTATAACTTGAAAAGTAATAAAAATTTAAAAATAAAATAAAAATTTAATCATTTAAATGATTTATGTATAATTAACAAGGAATTCACAAACATGCAGTGCAACTACAAAAAGCAGTATAGAAACAAGCGTTCATAAACTTTTGCACCTGACTGTATATATTGAATAGATATGTGTTAAAGCATTTTTTAAAACGTTGAATTTTTAAAAAATACTTTAACACATATCTACTTAAAACTTTCAAACTATTGTTCACCAGGCTATCGATATATATATATATATATATATATATATATATATATATATATATGTATATATTAAAAAATAAATAATATATAAGAAAGTAACGAGTACAAAAATTTATTTAAATTTTTGAAAAAGGATAAACAATATCGATAAATATTTGTAGATTAAAAACATAAATTTTCAATGTTTTTAAGCAAAATATTATTCAAATTTCAAGATGTATATTTCATTTTCAAACTTATCATATGTGAATTTGTTAATTTCTTTCAAATTTTCATCCAAAAATGAGACATTTATATATAGTCATCCAAAGAGATTTTGTTGTAACTATCCATTCGTCATTATTTTCATTGAAGAAATTTTGTTCTTCCATTTCGTTTATAGAATTTTTTATTTTTCTTTCCGTGCTAATTTATTAAAATCTGTATTCATTCTCTTAATGGTTCATGTAAAATACTAATATCATTAATATTAAAATCTTCACTTAACCCACAAACACGAAAGGCATTTCTAATATCAGAAAGCAGATTTTGATTTTGACCATACTTTAATCCAATTAGTAATTTCCATTTAGGAAGGCATTTTTACGTTTCCAGCTTTTGTCCTCATTTATATCGAAATATTATATTTTATATTTTTTATATAAATTTTTCATTCAGATTGAAGCTTATCAAAAATAAAAATCAAATTTAAATATCCCTCAAGAAAGTCAACACAAATAATTTCTTTTTCCGACATGGAATAAAGTGACCTTCACCAAGCACATCGACATGTGAAGATAATATAATATATATAAACTGATTCATCGGATTTTTTTGTTTTAATTGCATTTTAATCTAATCGCTCGACTAATCAGATGTATTGTATAAATGCCTGTCGGGAACGAACTAAAATGATTACTTTTTGAATTAATTAATTTTTTTTGTTTTTCGCAACTGAAATAGAAATTATCATCTAAACATACAATCTACCTTTTGAAAAAAAAATGAAATATTTAATTTTTCTTCTCTATCAAAATTGTTGATGCAAACAATTTTTCTCTTTTATCACTTAAAATGTCTATGATTTTCACAAGAGAAAAATCAATGATTATATAATACCATTCTCCCCCCCCCNCATCACCCCTACCCCCCCTCAAATATAATAGTTTGTTTAAATCCAGGAATGAGATCAGTTTTCTTTTTTTCGCATTTGAGAATCTTTTCAAACAAAAAATATGTTACCATATTTTTTTATGAAATGAAATAAATTAAAGTTTTTTTTTAAAAAATTTTTGTTTTATTTTTTTCTGTTTTTAAATTACGAGAAAAAATAAATTTAATTTTATTAATTTTTTAAATATATAAATTTATTTTCGTTTCATATTCATTTTAATTTACCTATTAAATTTCTTTATTTTTTATTTTTATTTTAATTAATAAAAAAATTAATGTTGTAAGTATTATTAAAAAAAACGATTTCTCTATTCTTTTTTTTCTTCCAATATTATTTTTTTCAATCGTTTTGACAGAATTTTATTTTTTTTCTTTTTTTTCTCTTTCTTCAGTAATATTTCTTTAATTCATCACTACCATAACAACTGTATTTTTAGAGTAGAGGAAAAAGAGAAGTAGAAGAAGAATGTTCTCTACAAGTAGACTCATTCTACTACATTATATATCGAAATAAACAAATTTCCACGAAAATATAAATCCGGTACGGGAGAGAAATTTTTTCTGTAAAATATATAAGAAATAATATTCAGTTAAAAGAAAATCCGATCAATAATTTTCTTTTTATACTAATACTTACAATAATTATAATAATAAATTATATTTTATTTAAAATTACTTTTTCTGTCTAATTTCAGTTTTTATTATTTTCATCTTTTATTTATTACTAAAATTTAAATGTGATTAATTTCAATTAAAATAATTTTGTTTTAAATAATAAATATCTCTTCTTTTCGAACAATTATAACGAGAAAATGTTACAATTCAATTGATATTAAAGTCATAAAGTTAATTAATTATCGTTAATATATTCTATTTTTTTCTTATTTTTAATTTCCTAATAGATTTTATTTTTGATATATTTATTTATCAAAAAATAAAATTTGATGAAAAAGTGCATCTTACGATGATCAATAAATTTTATATTTAATTTTAAATATTTTATTAATTTTCGATTTAATTTTTTGAAAGGATCTTATAATTTCTAGTATAAAAGCTTTTAGGGTACTTAGATCTATAGAAATGTGTTTCACGGACTTAAATTATAATATAATATCTAGATTTGATTTTTGAGTGTTTTTAAATTGGAAGGAAAGTTTTGTCAGTTATTTAAAATAATATAAATGAATTTGTAAATTTAATTTTGTCTTATATGGATTTTATGGATTACATACTCTTGGGAGAATTTTAATATATTATTACAGTCTTTTTCAATAAAATATTGATTGCAGGAACAAGTTAAAAAGTCAAAAAAGCGTGAAGAAATCCGACAATTGATTTTCCACGAATTTAAATTTCGTCGTACAGTAGCGAAGCGTCTAAAAACATTTTATTTTAGCAACGGTTGAAATTCTACGACCGAAAGAACAAGTTTTCGATGAAGTAAAATTCAGCTCTGGCAATACACATCGTACAGACAATAAGCGCTCCAGATCCTCAAAAACTATTATTAAACGGATCCAACCCAAACAACAAGAGATCGCTGAATTACAAACTTAACATACAAACATTATTTGGAACCTTCAGAAATTGAACAAAGAAGATAAACGGGGTCCAGTGAATTAACGCTTGTTCTTAGCTATTCTACAAATAATGTTGATTGCTGTGACCTCTGACGTGTGATGAGAAGGGGAAAGTTTACGATCACCAAAAATGCAAAATCCAATGGCTGAGTTCAGGTTAATTCAGTCCGCATCAGAAAAAAGTGATGTTGTGCATTTAGTGGTTGATATTCTGGTATGTTCACTAAGAACTCCTTCTGTGTGGGCCTTCCATCTCTTTCGATTGGTATTGAGCCTCTAGGCTCTTTAGAGGGTCCACCCAAACTAAAGAATCACTAGTAGCCCCCCGATAGGCCTCCTACGGGGTCGGATAGTTTCGGTCTCCGAGATCTTTTCGGGTTTATAAACTACCCATGGTTTGTATAGCCATGGTTCTGCATACCTTTGGCTGTATTCGTGGACTTCGTACAGCCGCGAAAGGGACATCTGAACTCCCCTTTGCAGTTAGATCTGCAATCCTAAAAGTCAGATGTGTTTCTTCAGTACCTATCGCTTCTTCCACCGCCGTCGAGATAGTGGTTGATATTTTGGTATGTTCACTAAGAATTCCTTCTGTGTAGTCAAACCATCACCTCTAAAGTTTTATGTACCCAATTAGACAGTGTTCAAGCTGCTTTGCGTATTATGATATCAATACTGCTCGTGTTTGTTTTAAACAAGACAATGCCAGATCTCATGTTTCACCCTGGACAAACCCAAAAACTTGAAGAAATAGGTTGTGATGTTTATAAGCAACCACCAAATAATCCAGACGTTGCCCCCTCCAATTATCAGCTTTTCTTGTCACTGGAACATTTCCTTCGTGGACCTCACTTCATTGAAGATGAACACGTCAAAAGTGTGTTGACCTGAGTTTTACCCTTGCTGAATATTCTTGGTGCAGCTTCATTGAAGAAGAATAATCGAAAGTGTTAGAAAAGTTGTTTGCAGCGCAAACTTCATCAAAATTCTGATCCATCAAATAAAATTTATTTTAATAAAAATTGTGGCTTTTTTTTAATTTTCGCTTTTTTTCTGAAATTTCAGAATATTAAAAGAAAGTTCTTTTATAGGAGTTTTAATTTTACAATGTTCTAAATTTAACCGTATTATAAATATGGATATTATAAATATATATAAAATTTTAATAATCGTGTTTTTCATGCGTATTTATTGTTTTTTTGTAATGAACGACTTTAAAATATTGAAATGAAAATATCTATATTAAAATAAAGCTACTATTCCTTACAGAAAGTAATGACATTATTGAAAAATTTTTTTTAATAAAATGTTAATTTACTGAAAAAACATTCGTTGCAAACTAATGGTTATGGTCTGAATCTGTCAGAAATTTATATTTGATGGTTATTGATTTTAGTTACCTGATACTGACTTCTTAAACTATGAGTATTACGAGAGTTTAATGTATCATACTTCAATAGATGAATTTATAAAATTAGGACATGTATTTGTGAAAGAATCTATGTATAAATACTCACACAAGCACATATTAATAGATGGACCGTGAATGAAAGAATCTCTGATCTGATACATTTCATCAAAATAGAAAACTTAGATTTTTGTATTTTAAAAAATATCATACCAAAAATTTTTTTGGTGTACAAGCTTTAATAATTTGTCCTATGTTTGCGGTTCTGTATCTATTTCACCCACTTCCCACATTTTTTGACTGAATTATCAAAGCCTACTAGGCGAAAACCCGCTTTCTATTTGCATTTAGATGTAGCAAATTTCAAAGTTTACTACTGAGGAAAACATGAGAATGACACTTTAATTACTTTTTGCGGCCAAACTAAAGGCGGTAGATGAGCAGTGACAGTGAAAAAGTGTATATATATATACATCAGTACTGAAAGTTTTATGTCGCTAGGTGAACGGGAAGTGGGTGAATTTTTGATCGCAAGATTTGATGCATCCAGACAGACAAACAAAAAGCTTGTAAAAATGAGTTATTTCAAATGGAATAATTTTGTTTCGATGCCCATTTGACTTGGACAATCGACGAAGGCAAATATTTTTTAAACTGATTTTTCAAGTGTTTATGAAGAAATTAATAGATTTATTGAGCGCACTGGTTAATATATTTATTCTAAGCAATAATAGAAGGAAGAAGATAGAAGAAGAGAACATATTCTTTAACAGTCCTATTCCTAAAGATACGCTACTGAAATTTTCTTCTAGAAAAGCTTTTGAAGAAGAAACAGCAGCCTTTTTAGAGACCATTGATTTATCTATATACAATGCCGGATTCGCCAGTGATTAGGACAATAAAAGAATATAAAATATGAACAACAATATTTTGAAGCCACGAAAAATAATTAAAATTAGTTAAAGTAATTAAAAACACTTCGAAATAAATTATGTTTAAACATACAAAAGATTCATCCAATCATATTAAAGGGTTTTAAAACATAAAATGACGCAATATTTTTTTTACCTTTTAATAGCAATTTATCTTTTTATTTTATCATACTAAAGGTCTCATTTTTGTAAAACCAGTCAATATTTATAATGTACATTTAATTCAGTGTTAATAATATTTTTAAATGATTATTTAATATAAATACGTACAAATTTATCAACGTTTGTTTTCATAAAAAAATCAAATATTTTATTATTATATTTACAATTTTAATAAAATTACAAGTTTTCTAAATATTTATTAAAATAATATTATTTTTATTAAAATAAAAACGAGAAAAAAAACGAATTTATTCTTGGAAAAAACAAAAGTCTAAATATATAATTGCCCCATTTAATCCGAGACATTATATCACTTTTATCTTGATTCAAACAACATAAGTCAATAAATTTCTTTCAAAACTAGATAAAATCAAAAAATTAATTTTTTTTATTTTGAAAATTAATAATAATATTAATAATAAATGACAAAAAATATTTTATGAATAATATAAAATTACTGAATAAAATATAAAATATAAATCCTTCTATACTCTTTAATAAATAATAAAAGATAAATTAAAATTTAATATTACGTTAAAAGTGTTAAATAAATTTTCATTGTGAATCTCTATTTACTGAGTTTTGTTTATTTTGCGTATGAATTAATAATAATAAATAATATTAAAAGTACGATATTTATTTACATAAAAAGCTTTTTCTTTTAAAAGAAAAGAAAACGTAGAATAAAGAATCAATAATAGAAAATATTATTATTTATTTATTTACATCTAAATATAAAATTTAAATATATATTTTAAAATTATTTTTCTAAATTTATTTAAGTACTGTAAAATTTTCATTATTTATTGCTTTAGAATTAAAACAAAAAAATATAAAATGAAATCAATTTTAAATATGTATATTTTAAATAATGAAAATTTTGTTTAAATTTCAATATAATGAAAAGTTAATATTATACAAATTTACAAAATCAGATATTGTTAATTATTATAAATATTTATATTATATAAAGTTAACATTAAAAATTGTTTATAAATGACTTAAAATATTTCAATTTGAAATTTGAGACAAAAAACTAAAATTATAAAAGAAAAGATAATGATAATATTTTTTTAAAACAAAAAACAACATCATTTAATTCATATTAAATATTTATTAATTAATTTAATAATTTAAATATTTCATTTTTTTGTAACTTATTTTGAAATGCTTAAAATTCCAAATAAAACAAAAATCGAAATATCAAAAATAAAATAATTTTATCAATAAAATTTAATTATAAAATATACTTTATTACTTAATTATAATTAAATTTAATTAATGTCTGTTATTGAGACAAATAAATGTTTAATTTAAACCCTTTATTTTTATTCACAAAAAATATCAGCATGTCATTAGGAAATATTTAATAAATAAAATAAATATTACCCTTCCTCCTGTCGTTAATTTCTAATTAAACAATATTTTTTTAAAAAAAATAATTTTCATGAAATAATTAATATAAAATTGAATAATTTTTAAATTAATGAGATCAAAATAAAAAAATTTTTTAATTTTTTTTATTTTGAAAAAATATTTCTAATTAGAAAAAAATATTTAATTATACAAAAAACTAATTTTTTTTCTCCCGTCAATATCAAAATTGTTTTTTATTATTTATCATATTATCGAGAGTTTATTAATGAATAAAAAATATAAAACGTCTGTCAATCAAAAATATTAATAGAAAAAAAGAAGCGGAATAGCTCGATTTAAACAAAATAAATAGTTTTTACTGATTCATTGAAATGGAAAAATAGAAATTTTCTGTATTGAGGAAAATTTACAAGCGCATCCTCTTTCTCATCACTTGAATCAAACTACTGGCACGTAACTTACTCGTGGAGGATATTATATTTTGGTGATGGAGACTTTGAGGGTAATGAAATGAAAATAAATGGCAATTTTAATTGCACCACAACCCATTTTCCTTGCACATGTTAGTAATGACAGTATTTTTATATGATACGATGGAGGAGGAAATATATTTTCCATGTGTTTTTTTAAATTGAACGTTATTTATATATTATATGTAAATTTAATATTGAATATTTTTCTATAAATCGAAAATTTATTTGTATTTATATTTTTTTCTGTAAAAATTATATATTTTGGAAATTTTATTATATTTTTTCCCTAAAATTAAATATTATATATATATTTATATATATATAATAAATATAATATTAAATATTATATATATAATATAAATTATATATAATATAATATATGATATAATATATATATTATAATATATATAATATATATATATATTTATCTAATGAATATTATTTTTTTATTTATATATTTCGAAAATTTTTATTATATTTTTTCGATAAAATTATATTGACCTAGTTTAAACAAATAAATTGAATTATTTTTTTTAAATAATTATTCAATAAACAGTTTTACTTTTCCCATTCCAGATGTTAATCGATGGATTTTATATTTTCGTGTCTGAAAATTAAAAGTACTTTCGTAACAGCTATTTTATTTCGTTAAAACAAAAATATTTCTAATCTAAATTCGTCTGTTAAAATAGACAGTTCATTCTTACAAAGTAAATGAGATTCTATCTTTGCAATAGCTCTCAGATTTGTACTAATTAATACCCGCGAAACTGAGGTCGTATTCTATTGTTTTAATGATACCACACGAATTAAATCAATATTAAAAATTTTTTTTCAGTATATTTTAACAATATTTTTATGTGAATAAAAAAAATTAATGGAAAAAATTAATATAAATATACATTAAAACAAACTAATTAATACTTATCATAAATCATTAATCGAAATTGTCTTTAATCTTCAATATGTAAAAAACACAAAAAAAATCTTTCATCAGTTACAATTAAAACAAAAAATCATTCATTAAAACATCGAAAATTAATGTCAATTTTTTTCCATAAACTTTTCTTTTTTTTGTTTTTTTTTCGTATGATAAATTAAATCAAGAAAAAATGTTTTTTTAGTTTTTTTTATCTTTCGATTTTTTTAATATAAAATATTCTTTTTCGTTCATTATTTAAGAATGAAATTTTATTTAATTATTAAAATATGAAACTATTTTTTTATGATTTAATTGATTGTTTTTATTGTTTATGTTAATAATTAAATATTAAAATTTACTTATTAGTTATTTTTGAGTTTTGTTTTAATAATTGTCTCATTTACAATTATATATTTATCTTTTTTAGAAATTATTAAATATTCATTTTTAAAGACTTAATCAAGATATGATCTTTGGTAAAGGAACTTCGGATCGGAGAATCCCGGCCTTACTGATTCCCTTTGTCCTTTTTATCATTTTCTCTCTGAGTTGAAAGCACAAATGATGGTGGAACTTCGAGTAACACTCGGTTCATCATTAAAGTTCGAATTGATCATGTACTGGAAATTTGTTCGATTATCTTTATTAGTGATTCGCTGCTGTTGACATAATTAATTCATTTGCTCAAAATATTTCGAACCCTTATAAATCTCTCTGTTTTTAAAATTAATCATTAGGCTATTAAAATCCTTCGAATTCTCATAAACACATTATATAATATTATATTGATCACGATAACGAAATTTTAGAAAAATATATTTCAGTTCAAAGATACAAATTTTGTCTAATTCCAAATATTCGAAATCTGGACGAAAATTCACTCAAATAATTTCCCCAAAATCACGTGACTAATTAATTTTTTAAACTAACTAATCGCCAACAATATAATCACACATTTCTTACAACCACGCCACTCAAAATCACTGAAAAGCATGATCAAAAAAGCTGTCACGTACTCGATTTATTCAAACACACAAAATTTGTCTAAATATTTTTATTTACCGCATTTAAACAACGAATTTATTTTTAATTTTACTTTTAAAAACTATTTATTATCTTGTCCACACATACAAAAATATATTTATAATAAATTATATATATTAATACAAATCCAGTTAAAAATATAAAAAGTTAACTTTAAGTGAATTATGTCGCAAATCAGCCAATGAAATCAATTTAAAATCATGAAAAACTGACCTGAAATGCAACATAACAATATAAAGGTCCATTTAAGAATATACACACTAATGTACACACAGGCACATGCATACACATATCATAAACACACCGTTTTTTAGGACCACTTAAGTATATAAAGTCCATTTAAGTATGTAATTTTTTTATATATTGAAGCTGTAGAGAGAATTGAAGAACATTCCTCAGTGCACAGAAAATCGTAATTTTTTTGTGTTTCGTTTTTAAATATATTTTTTTTGTAAATTAAATAAAGTTTAGTATTATCTTTATATTATTTCTTGTTGTATTTTTAATAATAGTATACTTAAACGGATTTAACTGTAATAAATATTTTTATTTATTAAATTTTACTAGAAAATCAATAAAAATAAAACAAATCAATAAAAATATCAATTAATCAAAATCAATTAAAATAAAAATCTATATGAAATTAATGAATAAAAAGTATACATACTTATTCAAAATTAAAATTGAAATGAAAAAAATTAAATACAAATTAAAATAATTGAAAATTTATTATAAATATAATAAACATAATTCTTACTTCCATTAAAAAATTCAAATATAAAATAGATTATACAATAAATGACATTCTCTATATTCTTAATCTACAGTTATTATACTGTTAACTGGAACTGACTTTATTATTTTTTTTGTCTTTTTTTAATCGGTACCATTTGTGGAGCAATACTCTAAGCTGTGACATCCAAATGGTCGGTCCAGAACAATCCATATGTAAATAGCTATAAATATATAACTAAATAAAAATCTAAAATTTAAATCCAATCAAAAATCGAAAATGTTAAAGGCATTAAAATAATAATACGGATAACTGAATAAATTACCGTATATGTGGATGCTGAAAATTAACTGGATTTAATAAATTAGAAGTCTAAACAACTTCATCACTAGTGAGTTCTCTACAATCTTACATAAAAATCAACAAATTTTGTGGTATCCAAAAAAACTAAAAAAATATTTTACTCAAATGATACTACCAGTAGTGAAAAGACATCGCTGGTCAACTGTAGATCCTTTTACCGAGTGTCATAAGTTATCCTATGCTAAAGTTATTCGTTCGATCTTTCTCTCTCCAGTGACCGTCCTTTCTTGTTTTCGGTGATAACCTTCTTTTACTTTGTTTTTTTGTGTTATACCTTAGTTATTAGAATTAATTTTTTTTGTTTTTATTTATACATTACCCTTTGTGTAAGGAAGTCTTAATATTAGATAGATCCATTAACTTCCTTATTGAGATACAAAACCCGGAATACTTTTAATTCATTTAATAATTTAAAGTTTAATTCCTTTACACTTTTTTTTATTTATTTTTTAAAAATTATTTATTGAATGTAATTCAATTTATTATTATTTTTTTATAATCAGACTTTATGCAAGTGTTGACTTGTTTTTTGTTTTGAATCCACTTTACACATGAAAATTTGTTCGACTGACAAAGGTTCAGTCAATCCATTTTATATTTTTCGCTCCAAAGTTGAGGTCTATCTTAACAGCTGGAAGGTCTATTTGCTTTCGTAGAGCATTTCTTCCACCAGGGTGAATTACTTTGTAAATAGTATACGGAAGATGATTTCTAAATAACCAAGAAGTAACTCAAAATACTTGTATCATATTCAATTCCTTGTATATTCTATGAATATCACCTTCTCTTAATCATAAACGACATATTTATCACGGATACATTTATAAATATTATGAATCATTCATAAAACATTTGAAAATATTACTGGAAATGTGTAATTTAATCAAAACAATTAGTGTCTTTTTCTCACATGTAATTGAAAAATGAGATTAGATTATATTTTTATGACAAAAATTACTTCATAAAAGACAAGAATTTCCTTCGAAAAGATATTTGGCACGGTTGGGTCCGTCGACTTTGCATAGTTGAATTAAATTCTGATAGTTGAATTTAATTTTTTAGATTAATGAATCTGAAAAGGATCTTATAACTTTTCTTAATTTACAAAATAGTTTTATTTTAAATGATATCTATTTCGAAAGACCATCCTTTATAACTTAATCAAGACATCTTGGCCAGAAAATGTGTGGAGGATCTTGTGCACTCAGTGCCATTCTGATGGGTTATAGACGTTAAGATAAAGGGTACAGAATCTTCAGATCTCATCATACATATTTTATTACGATATTCTATGGAAATTTATTTATCCCTCATCTATAAATATAACTATTTTGTAATAAAAATGACCTAAGTTTAATAAATTTATATAAAGTCAATCCCTTACCTTACAATAAATAAATAATACATGAGGATTAAAATTATGCAAATTAACTATATTATTTATAAAAATTTAACAGGTGTAAAAAGAAGATCCAATTATCAATCACCGTAAAAAGGAAATATAGTCACAATGGAAGTCAAAATAAATTAGTTACTTCTTGTGTAAAGTTAATCAGACGCTAAGTCAAAGTCTTCAGTTAAAAAATGAGATAATTCCTATCGGATTATTTGTGTCGTGTTGATAGATACTGAAATATGAGACTAATAAAATCTAATATATAAGGTTATAAATTGTTTAGATAATAGGAAACGTCAAATTGTTGGTAAAAATTATAAAATGTTGATAGCCAATTTTGATAGGCAAGATTAATTTTCAATTTTATAGTTGATGTAGAATAATCACAAAACAGTAAAAACATTGATACTTATAATAAATGTTTTCTTAGGTTAAAGTTTCGGAATTCCTTGTGTACTATCAATTGTTCGTACGATACTTCCAACACAAAGTTGAAAAAATGTTAGTGAGAAACTTATTTTTTAAGTTCAAATTTAGGAATTCTGAGCACTAATATTCTTGGAGGAGGACACTTTAAGTAGTTAATTTTTAATTTTTAACCCTTTTACAAACAGTGTCTGTATATGCAGTACTTTTTTTGATTTTGGTGAGACATGTCTGCAGAAGAACACATTTGAAATTGTGTTGGTAATACAATCTATTAGAATACAAATTTCGTTACTATTTGTGTCCATAAAAATCAAAAACCTCTCAGTAAATAAAACAATAATATCAGTTTTGATGTTTGAATGCCTATTTGTCGTTTTCCAAAATAAGTGTCCAAGAAAGTGTTAATTTTCATTTGATAATTCTGAATTATCCAAATATATACCGATTGTTTCGCGAAAAATTTTAATAATTTTAAAAAGAAAAAAACACTTAGAAATAATAATATGACCTTTGTTGTTTATCTGTGCTAAATGATCTCTCCCTTGTTGATGATGATTTCATTTGAAGTGTATTTTTGCTGAATGAATAAAAATTTGTTTTCACAGAATTTTTGTATTTAAACGAAAGAAATCTGTTTGTTGAAAGAAAAACATCATCAAATTTAAAAGGAAAATCTCAATAACTTTTGTGCTGAATAATAAATAAATATTTTCCGGGTTTAATTCAAATGGTGAGATTCGGACAATTTATAGACGTTGTGGATAGGCTCCTAATCGGGGCATTAATCTGTGTTTTTGTATCGCTCATGTTCTATGTGATTAGTTTTGCGAGTCCGTTTTGGTTAGTGTCATTCGATACATCGTATAACAGTTTCGTTAGAATGGGAATTTGATCGGTGTGTTTCAATAATTTCATTCATCCAAGGGATTTAAAAAACAATCGTTTTTCGGGTTGTTTTTGATTATATGCCGACGTTTTTTGGACTAAAGGGATGTGGATCTACATCAATCCGCATTGGTTGATTGCCGTGCAAGTTCTCGTGAGTCTTGCACTGATCTTATCGTGTGTCACTGTCATCTGCGTCATCATCTACTTCATTCTTGTTGGAAATCCGATTGTCGAATCGATATTGCTCTCGTGTTTCAGATGAATAACGACTGAAAACAGAAAACTGATCTTTTGAAATGGATGAGGTTCTATCCTTACAACATAACCAATGATCAAGAACCTTACTCGATCGACTCATTTGCGAGTCCTCGCTAATCCGGGTTTTGAGATGAAGTCATCTCAATTCGTATATATATAAATGTTTTCTCTCCCCAAATCCACCCCACAGGAGGCAGTTACTTAAAGTATGACCCTTATAGGGACAGGGAAAGGGAAAAGAAAACTTATACAGTATTATAAATAAAAAAATATATTATTACTATAAATATGGGTAATATACACAAAAAAATATACAAAAAAGTTAAACTATTTTAATTCTTTTAATTTAATCACAATTTTCTGCGTAAATGTTTTTCAAAACAAATTCTTTGTGTTTTCATTTTTTGTCAATCAAACGATTAATAATTTATTTGAGGAAAAAGAAACTTTAACGTGAAATAAAGGAACAAAAGAAGTAGATAAGAAAACCTTTTATAAATATATATATATATATATATATATATATATATATATATATCAGCAATAAATTAAAACAAAAAATTGTTGATAAATTTGAAAAGTGTTGAATAATAATACTGTTCTCATTTGAATGGGAATTGAAAGGAAATTTTTCATTTTCAGAGAGATGAATGCCAAAGAATGATATAAATCTATAATTTACGATTCAACACACCCCATAAAATTCATAAAAAAATGATTTATTAAATGCCATCCATGTTTATTTGGATAGCTCTTTAAGATTCACAAATCACGGAGACCCGGGGAAAAGAAATAAATTTCGTTTTTTTTTGATTCTAAGATAACATTAGAAAAAATGAGACTTCAAATAATTATATAATGGTAAAAATTAATAGAAAAAATAGAAAAAATACCCAAAATTATATGAAAAAAGTTGAATTCCATCTGTGCATTTGGAAACTCACCCCCCCATCTCTCCCCCTCGATCTATTTAATTATTAAATAAACAAATTAAAATGATTTTTGTTTTTAAATTTCATTTTCTATTAAATTAAAAATACATATTTAAATTATTTTAATTATTTTTTATTTATTTAACAATATTTCTTTGGGAATTAATTTTTCAATTGTTTGTTTTCAATGTTTAATTTGTTGAAAAAGAAAATATTATTAATAATAATAAATATTATTTAATAACATTTATTGTTTTAATTAATTACAAATTGTTTTTTTATTTCGAATTATTGTTTATCAATTTGAATGTCATGAATGATAAAATTCGTCAATTTTAGAGACAAATTTTTTATTATAGGCGGAGAATAATTTAACTTTTTAATCCCTTGAGACATTCTCGGGGGACATTTAAGAGGATTTTATGGATAAATTTGGATTGAGCAATAATAAAAAACTTTAAATAAATGGAGGCGACTTTTTGATTTCTTTAATTATTCTCTTTTCTATCTTTAATTTAAGATGTTCATAATCATTTTTGATATTTTTCATTTTTAAAAAAATTAAATATATATATATATTATAGAACGTCTAACAATTTCTTTAATATAAAATATCAATATGAAATGAATTATAATTTATTCAAATAAAGAAGTATTGAGTCATCTGCGTGGGTATGAAAGCTAATTTAGTTTATCAATTTAAATATTTCAAGTGTCTTTCTTTTCATTGGACAAATAAATTATGACGGTGTGCAAATGAATCCACTAATCAAATTAAATCATTTAAAGATTTTAAATGTGTAATGTCATACTTTTGCTTTCAGTTAATAACAACCCTTGTCAATTGATTAAAAATTTCATTTTATAAATCAGAATTTATAATTAAATAACCAATTAAAATATAGAAAATAAAATGAAAACATACTTTAATAATATGTACTTCCATCTAACTAGAACTTAAAATATGAAAAATATTTTTTAGTTTTACCCAATACACACAAAACAGACAAAAAATACGACGAATTTCCTTGCATTTAATAAAAGAAGTTTTAATTAAAAAAAACTATTCCAACAAACCAGGAAATGAGACGTTATTAGATAACCTTTTTTATCATTTTATTTTCTTAGCATGTCTGAACACAGCGATAGAACCAAACTATCTTCGAAAAAAACCAGAAAATCGTTACTTCAAAATCATGGACAATGCAACATGAATACCTTGTCAAGTCAAACAATGATTAATTGATCCCTAATTTCCCTTTTTGAATCTCATAGGCATTCTTTTCGGAAACGAAAAGAGATGAACTTGCAGCTGAAAGACCAGCTGTCCATTGATCTCAATCAAAGGTAGTCCGTTTGTCAACAAATAATTAAAAATTCGACTGTAAAACAAAATACAAAAATGGAATTATCACCATATCAAAAATATTCTATTAAAAAATGACAATTTCGGTATTTTATATCAAATAAAATAGACCAAAAATTAAGAAAAATGTAATAAAGTATTTTTTTTATTAAATGTCGTCTGTTGCCTATTGAATGTCAACAACTGTACTTTATTTTTAAGCAAAAATACGCCATTGCTAAAAGAAAGTTTCATTTTCAAGAATAACCAATTTCCCCAATATAAACGTCATCATCAAGAAAATATAAATTTTAAATCTGATTATATAGAAAAGTAGTAAATATATAATCAATGAAATATTATGTTATCTCAACATAGTCAATAAGTTTATCGATAGATCCGTT
Organism: Girardia tigrina; assembly: GCA_001938485.1. Taxonomy (NCBI): domain Eukaryota; kingdom Metazoa; phylum Platyhelminthes; order Tricladida; family Dugesiidae; genus Girardia; species Girardia tigrina. The sequence goes on along the minus strand of MQRK01252256.1, from coordinate 1,589 downwards.
TGTACATTATTTTGAGGATCAAGAGATCTGAAATATAGATCTTCAAAGGCCTCTCTCTCTCAATGTTTCTCAAAACACGTTCTGAGTGTTCCATCTCCAGAAGTATTTAATCAATTAAAACGTTTAATCGCTAATAGTAATCTCACAGAATCCCTACCATACAAAAGTCCATAGTTACACAGAATTTTGCTTATAATAACGTAAATATCTCTATGTTATTTTTGATAATTCACAGTCGATGATCGATATTTTTCATGAATTTAGTAGATAAATTTCATTTATTATCATACATTGACTTCTACCATAAGCAATGTCAATGAATATTTCTATTTATATCGATTTTAAACCATTCGTTTCTGAATGTGTAACTACTACACAGTACTGTAACACGCGTATTTTTTTAGCACGGTAAGGGAAATGTTTAAAAAGGGATCCATCTCAGAAAATCGTTTAACTATATCTGTATTAACCCTGGTGTTATTCTTATTCATATATAATAAAATATCTTTTTAGATATTCCGTATTTCCTCGATTAAGTTTCTGCTATTTTGCCACATTCATCAATGTCTAGTCTTCATTTGTAGGTAAATCCCAATTTTTTAGAAATGCGTTTGATCTCAATTTAAAATAACAACAATGAAAAAAATTAACACAATAACCTTGCATTTTAATACACGGCGCGCCTTTTATTCGATGAAATACGGTATATAGATACATATAATTTATTCTTCAACAGACCAGTCACGTTTGGAAAGCCTTACTTTGACAGGTCATCTCCACACCGGAGATCACTATATTTATAATAATTATTTCATATATACATTATAATAATTAAACATTATAATTTAAAATTTGATAAATTAAATCCAATAGCGAATCCATATTGCTATGGGATAATAAAAATCTTAATTAAAATTTCAATTATCAATCTGATGATATTATTAATTTATCGCTCTTATTTAGCTCTACTGATGCATCAAAAGTCGATTCTAAACTATTTTCTGACGTATCTCTAAACAGAAAAGTGACGTTTCTGAATCAAAATTGTTACTAAACAGTGTTGATATCTGAAACTATCATATAATAATAATTGGAAATCAAATTTTGTCATTTATAACTCTATTCCGATAATTTCAGAGTTTTATTTAGTATATTTTTACCAGAAAAATCGAGAAAATGAATCCGTCAAACAACCACTAAATTACTTTATATTAGAAACAATATTTCCTGATATACATTTGTATAAAGTAAATTCTTTTGAATTGATAATTTCTACAGATTATTTATTTTTCCAGTGAACTGCAATTTATTCTTTCTTCTCTCCTGATAAAATATTGTTATAAATTATATAGTTTTTATTGTATGGTTGATCGTTATCGTCATGTTCATTACTGGCATAATCGTCAACACCTGAATCGTATTACGTAGTAAATCGTGGCGTTTCACCTGATTCGTCCCGGGTATAATTTTAGTCGGTATTGTAATCGACCTATCCGATCGTCGGGTCCATCGCTCCGTCTCGATTATCGTTTCCATACAAAATTTAATAAAAATAAGCATTCTCGACAAAATTTTATTTACATGAAATA
>MQRK01252250.1:41707-55185 GCA_001938485.1 Girardia tigrina | reverse complement strand
AATATTTAATCAAAAACTATATTAATCAAAGAAAGATGACCACTGAAAATTGTTGTGAAGAATCTGTTTGTGTTGTAAATAAATGTTTGCATTCAAATTGTGATGTTGTTAATATAGCTAATTGTTTATATATTCAGTTTTTTATATATATTTATATATTTATATTTATATAAATATTAGAAAGAAAATTTAACTATTACATATTGATATAAATATTTATATGTCTATTTAGATTAATGCATTATAGATGGATTAATTGGCTTTGTTGTAATGCATGACTTGCAATTCAGTTTTTGTGGTTTTTTTGTTAAAAAACTTGGAAGTTTTGAAAATGGAATGGATATTCAAACCATTCATGCATTGTGAAATTAAACATCTGGAAGAAGAAATGCAAGAAAATATAATTGATTTAAGAAACGATTTAGTTTTCAAAGACTCTTCGCTGAAAGGAGCTATCTGAGTTTTGTTTGTGTTTACACACCAAATTTCCTAAACTTAGTAACAAGGCCATCGAATCATTGTTACCATTTGGAAGCTCCTACCTCTGTGAGCAAGGTTTTTCAACACTTACGGAAATGAAGTCTAAGAAAAGTAAAAGACTTCAAATGATCGACAAGGAAATGCGCGTCTGTCTTTCAAAACTGGATCCCGTATTGACTTTATATGTTCTAAAAAACAATCGTAATGTTCGCCTTAATTATGTAAATTTAATATTTAAATATAATAAAATGTGTTACATGTTTAAATTTTTTAATAGTATTTATTTATGCATTGTAATTACCTGCGAGAAAATTTATAGTTAGTCCCACAGGTGCGCCGTGAAAAAAAAGTTTTAAGTTAAGTGCGTCGCAACTCCAAAAAGGTTGCCCGACACTGATTTAAATCTAATGAAATTAATTTAATGAGATTAATTTTTAAATACTAATTAATTAAGTTTTATAATTATAAATTTTAATAATATTGTTAGTAAACGATTTTAACTTATTGAATTTCATATATTTTAAGAACTAATGTTTATTTAAAAAATTACTTAATGAATTTTTATCCAATAAAATTTTGAAAAATTAAAAGTTAATATTAAACTTGTCCCATTAATTAATTTTAAGATTTGAATAGATATACAAAAAACATTAATTAAGAATGATGCTTCCAACAGAAATTGCTATTGAACATGTTTGTGTTGTTAATAAATGTTTACACTCAAGTTGTGATGCTGCTAATAGTGACAGTACAACCTATTATGTCGAAACAAGCATCTGTGTTTTAAATAAAGTCTCTCTTGAAGTCTAGGAATCCAAGGTTGGTAGTGTAGTTATAGCTTTCTTTATCTCTGCCAACCACATAGTAGTCCCAGTGTCTTAATTTTGGTTACATAGTCTTTAATAAATCTTCTGTAATAGATACAAATTCCAAGGAACTTCTTAAATTCTTAAATCATTTGGGTTTTTAAAATGATTTTATCGCCTCGAATTTGATTTTGTCTGTTTAAATACCTTTTTCGTTGATTATATGGCCCAGAAATTTAGCTTCTGCTTTTAAGATATGGCATTTTTCTTGGTTGATTCTAAACCTGCCTTTTCATTACGGTCCAATACTTTATCCAGAATCTCATAATGTTATTTCAACGATGTCACCAAAGTTTACTACCTCCGTTTATAGTTTCTGTGTACTTTAGTCATGAGTTTCTGGTGCCGCCGGAATACCCAATGGCATTCTGTGAAAACAGAGTTGCTCTAATTTTTTTGAAAATGCCTTCTTTAATTTTAAGTCTTCCTCTAGTTCCACTTGGTAATATGCATTACTCAAATAATCTATTCTATTTTTATTATAAAAAGCAATATTTTGGGTGTCAAGTGGGCTGGCTCTAATTCTGTCGAGGGGTTATCTTTAGGTGTTCATTTTCCACAACAGATTCAATATATTCTTCTTCAATGTTTTATACGAATCTTTGGTTATCTCTTCCAATTCTGTCTTCTTTATTTCTATACTGTTGGTGGTTGTACCCCGATCCCAGGAAATTATTTTGATGCATTGTGCCTCCCCGTAATCTTGTATAACATTCGTTTTCTCTTTACCCTCTATTTTGACGCCTCTTGCTTTCGATATTTGAACACATTTTTCTTACGTGCCCCTGTTATCAACAGTCATGACATCTTGAAGGCCTTCTTGTGTCGCTCCCTTCCACATCCAAAACATCTCCTTGATTCTCGCTATGTCTACTTCGCTGGAGTCGTTTCCCTTCTCCAAGTTTCGACGTCTAACCGATATATATATATATATATATATATATATATATATATAGAGAGAGAGAGAGAGAGAGAGAATATTTGATGTTATTTGCATTTCTAACTTTATTTCGAACCTATTGTCATTCCTTGTCACAGCATCTCTGAAACTTCGGACTCTGTTTTATATCCAGTTATATTTTACTATATTTACTTGTTCTGTCAGACTTTTAATGTCGTGCACCGCTTTTATCTTCTCCTAAATCTCTTCTACTCATTTCAAATTGTTTAATCGCACTTCTAATTGCTATTTATAACATCACAACAATGTAGCAATAATGCTTCCTTGAGGTTCTTTTGATAAATCATGTTTACTAATTCTATCAGCAACTTTCTCCATCTTCTCGAAGAAAAGTCGTCTTTCATTTTGTACGACATGTTCTTCTCAGGTATTCGACTAATGATGAAGTCCGACAAAAGTCTTGAGGTATTGAGTCTTTGTATCCAACTTTTGTTTTACCAAGTTTTTTACTTTTCACAACCCAAACCAGAAGAAAAAATATAATAATATCTTGTTTGGCTTTCGCGGTTGCCGCAAAAGGAAGGAATGTCTCACATTCTTCTATGAATGTGAGACATTATCACCTTTCCTGAATACTTCAGGAAGCAATGTGTAAAAATAACGATTGTAGTGTTAGTGTCTTTAATTAAAAATTTTATTTTTTTATTATTAATAAAAAGAATTTTTTAATAAATTATTTCAACATTGAATTTAAACGATTCAGAGGTATGAAACACAAACAAGCAGTTCAAGCAATTCAGAAACCTCTCTTCGTTCAAAATAAAGTCAAAAGCTCCTTCAAAAAAGGCGTATCCTGTTATTGGCGTGTGATAATACCAAATCAGTGATCCCTTTAACATTGTGATTATGATCAACATTATTACAAACAACATTAAGGTGTCACAGATAATTGAATTAAATTGTAAAAGTCATCCAATTATGCGAATAACTTTTACAGTTTTTAATTTCAGATCAATATTTTGCAATATTTAACTTTACAAGTTTATTCAGCCTGTATATAGACTTCTTTTGATTCATTTTAAAAATTCAGAACAAAATATATTTTACTATTTTAATCCAAATTAAGATTGTTTTCCTTAATGCTCCAAATTCAAAATCTAAAAACACTCACGTAATTCCAACATGCAGCAATGTGTATTGGAAGCCATCCATCTTTATCAGGTAAGGAATGATGCGCCCTAGCTTCGAGCAGACATTTGACAACCTCTATGTATCCCAATGAACAAGCAATGTGAAGCTGAAAAAAGAGATACAATTTAAAATAATAATAATAATAATAATAATAATAATAATAATAATAATAATAATAATAATAATAATAATAATAAAACTTATATTAGGTTGTCCTAAAAGTTCCCAGTCAAGAATGAAAAGTACATTTTTTGTGCAAGAATTTATTTTAAATAAATACCAATTATTTTTCAAAATACAGTCCATCGTTTTCGACTACTTTCTGCCACCGGTCTGCAAGCTTTCGGATCTGGTCAAAGTACCATTCCAGATGTTTCGAATTGAAGAATTCTTGACATGGTTGTTCAACTTCATCGAATGCTTCGAATCGGCGGCCTTTCAAGAAGTGTTGCATGGATCGGAAGAGGCCATAGTCGGATGGAGCGCAATCAGGGCTGTAAGCAGGATGCGGTAGGATTTCGATTCCATCCAACTCTTGGAACCTGCCCGTGGTCTTCTTGGCGGTATGCGGCTTTGCATTGTCTTGCTGAAACAGTGCACGTTTTCGGTTGATTAAGGCAGAGTACTTTTCCTTGAGCTTCTCGTAGACACGGTCCAACTGTTGACAATAGAACTCTGTATTGATGGCCTGGCCGTTCTGAACCAACTCAAAGTGTACGACTCCGTCAAAGTTCCACCAGACGCACAACATGATTTTCAAACCAAATTGATATTGTTTTGGAATTGACTGCGTTGCTTGATCTGGTGGAACCAATCGCTTGTCTCGGTTGTGGTTGACTAAGTAGAACCATTTCTCGTCCAACGACACAATTCGTTTCCAAAAGTAGTCACATCGTGGATTCTGTAGCAGTGGTCGACAAATTTGGACTCTTTTATCGGCCTCTGCTTTAGTGAGTTCGTGTGGATCTTGACGCGGTTTCTTGTGTACAAAGTCGAGCTGCTTAAAATGTCAATGTATGATTTGCCAACTCCAAGCTTAAATGTCAAATCGCGAGTGCTTGACGAAGGCTTCATATCCAACTCTACTTGCAAGTCATCGTTATCAAATTTTGTTGGTCGTCCAGAACGAGGACTGTCATTCAAGTCAAAGTTACCTTTATTGAAACGCTTGAACCAATCAATTGACGTACTTTTTCCGACCGTTTGTGTACCTTAAACTTTGCAAATTGCCTTGTCAGCATCTCGTGTTGTCAAGCCTTTCTTCTAATAGTGACGCAACAACACACAGATTTCAAGATTTTTAATCTCCTTGTACATATAATGATATAAATAAATCGATATATATCAATATCAAATAAATAATGCCAAAAATAAATTTGAAAAAAAATTTTATTTTCATTATTGACCGGAACTTTTAAGACAACCTAATAATGAAAAGCATCATAATCATGACGAAATTTCTATCTAAATGCGTATAGCTGTGAATATTCGACATCTCGCTCTATTTACATCTTACAGATAAATTAGTGTATTTCTTTGTTTATTTTGAATATTTATTTTAAACTTTATAATTTTAGGGTTGATGATACATCTATACGTGGTCTGCTTAATAAGTAGTGATACACATATAGAAGGAAATAAGTGAACACTAATACATTTGTAATTACAATTAAAAATTCCTAAAATGTTTCTTTCAAAAAAATTCTTTTAGTGTCAACACCATATTTTAGATTTTGAAGGAATTCGAAGGCTTTACCTCTGCAAACTTTAATCATGCACAGATTTGTGAAACAAATAAACAAATAAAAATAAACAAAAAGGTTATAATCCTGACTTTAGAGAGACTTTTTAAGGTCATAAATTTAAATTTCAAACTGCACTCGAGTGAATAAAAGCACTTTTGTATAAAAATTCCCCCCAAAAATTAAAATTCCTTTGGGGCTTCTTTGTTTCTTGTAAAAGCCTGATGAAGTTGAAACTGTTCATTGAAATACAACGCTCTATAAAGTCAATTTTACTAATCCCATTAAGATAGAAACTGATGATCGGGATGAGCACTTTTGAGAACAGTTTTCTTTTGAAATTCAAGAATGTAGTCTCTCTTAATGATATTATAAAAGTTGTATTCCTAGAACGTCCAAAATCTAGAGACTTTCTTTGTGAATGTTTTGATTTTATACCATATGACTTAATGAGCGTCAAAAAATGAAGAGCATAATCTTTACTCACAATAAAAAGAAAAATATTTAGTTGTAATGCCTCTTTCACTTTGAGTAATGTTACTCTGTTTTCCCATAATTTTCTTTGATTTCAGTAGGCCGTCCTTTTCTTATCAATCACTGATGTTTTACGACTAGAAATAATTTCCACAGTAACAAATCATTACTTTATATTGATAATGCAAAAATTTATAAATTAAGCAATAACAAATTAAAATAAATGACATTATTCTGCCATGAATCTCCATATTTCGTGATCACGTTGTGTACCTCTTTACCAAGCAGAAACCTTATCATGTGGGTACTGCTCCAGGAACTATGCATCCATGGGGTGGTTGATCAGACATTACAAGACAGATCACACGGAAGAAGCAAATCAATTCGATCAAATCCAACAGAAGCATCAAAGAAGAAAAGCAGGTGACTGTTGTGATGGCGATTCGTGTGGTGGGGTACAATTGATAGACGATTCCAGGAAGAAGGAAGAAAATCCAACAATTATAAGCAGTATTTAGGTAAGTAGATGGAAAATGGGTATTTGGCCTCACGACCCGTCGGGGGATAACCCGTTGCCATGGAAACGGTTCCGGTTACCATAGCAACGGTTCCGGTTACCCTGGCAATGGTCGCGGTAACCATAGCAACACTTCTGATTGGTTCTTGGTACCCTAGCCTAGGCAGCAATGGTTCCGGTTCACTTAATAACGGTAACCAAGGTCTTAGTTATAAAAGCAACGGTAACTAAGGGACGTTTTTCATTAGCAACGGATACAGTGATTCAAGGCGGTTGTTACCATGGTAACGGTTACCGTATCCATAGCCACCGTGACCCTTTCCCCAGCAACCGTAGAAAAAAGTGCTAATTGCTTCCTACACAATGCCCAGATGTGCAAATCGATACTTTTAAAGTGCTAATCGATATTGCAAATTATGCCGCACATTTCTAAGTGCTTTTTAAATTTGAATTTTTAAATTTTTAAATTATCATAAATTGGATGACCCATTGCTGATGGTATAATTATTTCTATGAAGAGAAATTTCTATAGAAAATTTTACTAGCAACTGTTTAAGTAGATCCAATGCATCGGATACTATTAAATGAAGATCAGTTATTAAGAGGTAAAGAATTTATATACGATATCACATGTCAAATAAAAAGCGTACCATTAAAAAATGAAGATAGTTTTAAGTATTCATTATTATGAACAGACTCACTGTCAAATGATAATTATGATTTCGATAATTTTTTAGATAGACAAAACTGTTTGAAACGTCGTCTTTTAGACATTACTGCACCGGTTAATGAACAAAATAAAGCAAATATGAAGAAGAAATTTTCAGAAATATTTAAAGAAATAGAAAGATATGAAAGATCATCTAAGGTGAATATTTTCTATGTGATTCTTCATTATCCTGAGGAAGTACAAGATATCACTAATATGCTATCAGTGTTGCCTCCGAAACAGGTAAGCGTGGAACGCTTATTTTCAGCTTTAAAATTATAAAATCAGATTTACGGGCTTCTATTAAGCATGATTTGTTAGATGCAATTTTTAAGGACCAATTTGTAATGATTTAATTTCATAAAAAGTTGTCTTTAAGCTTAAATAAATATTTAGATGATTGGATAACATTAAGTTTTGTTATTTTTAGCGTATATAAAACCTAATAGGCATTACGATATATAAATAAATTTTATTGTCATACAAATATATATATTTGTACCTCGAAAGTTAATGATTAGGTCTTTTTTCTTTTTTTACTTTTCTGTTTAATTAAAAATAACTGAAAAAATAGCCGACTGTACATAAATTGTACATAAATTGACCTACAAAGGAGTCGGAGTCGGACATTTTAAAAGTATAGGAGTTGGAGTCGGACAATTTTAGCCCGACTCCGCAGCCCTGAGAAATACTACACTTAATTTATATATCAACGAAAAATCGTATTTTTAATGAAAAAGACTACCTTGGTGTTAAGGAACATTGATTAGAGCTGACATAACTGACGATAGGACAGATTATTCATTTCTCAACAACAGAAGCAAAGAAAAATAAAATCAGTATTAGCTCTTAGGAAAATGTTTATATATTTCTATCAATAAAAAACTGTTTGTCAAACATCTTGTCTGATATTTTCTTGTGGCAAATTGAAAAACAGGCCAAAGTCACGTTTAAATCAAGACTGAGAGTCCGAAATAAAAGTTGACATAAATATAAATAATAAAAATATATAAGTATGTTGAAATTTCCCGTTTGAAAAGTTATCTGAATCCTCAATAATGTACAAATCTGTATAAAATCATAATTTAACCGAGATTCGAAGAAGAAAACCGTTCTCTTTTCTATAATTAACGAGTGTTTTTTAATTATTCTGAAATTCTAAACCTAATAAAACATTTTTTATTTCCATAGAAACAATTCCGTCAAGCAACAGTGCATAGTAACATTATTTTCTTGTCACAACTAATAAAATGAAACTGTTAATAGTTACAGAACAAAATAATCATTAATAAATGAAGTAGCGTGTCGTTTGTTGAAAGAAAGTATGTCGTTGAAAGAACTTGCAAAAAGATCAATTGAAACCCTTCAGAAACTCAAAATTGAATCAAAAGTAACAGCAAACATTATTTTACATTTAAGTTCAATACTTGTTTCTATTTTTTATTAATTAGCAGTTTTATAGCTAATAACAAATTTAAGAAAGTTAAATAAACTATTTTAATGAAATATTTAAATTTCATTAACGAAAATAATAAATTTTATCACTGCCAACTGAGCCATCGATAATACGTTCCACTCCAGGGATTTTTGATACAAATTTATACGATTATAATACATATTTGGATTATTTATCAAACAAATACTTTCCGAGAGTTTTTCTAGCAGTGAAATATGAGAGCATTTATATTTTATCTTAATAATTTTCAATAAATCAAGATAATAACTCAGGAAATTTATTAAAGAATTTCTTTCGACCAGTTTTGATTATCATCTGCTTTTCAAAAATTTTATTAAAATTTTAATAAATTAATTTTAAAGAATATTATAAACTTATATCCTAACATAAATAATTTATGTCAATACCAAAAAATAACATAGTCACAGCTTTACTATTTCCATTTTGAAAGTTTATGAAAGGATTGTGATCTATTTTGAATCGCCTTTCAGAATGCATATTGAAATTCGATATCAGAATTGATACTTCATCTTTTAGATTGTTGGTAAAACATTTAATCAAGCCATATTTGAATTAAAAAAACTATGAAAATATTGTCTTCTAAAAATTGTTTTGATCCTCTAGTCAATTCCTCATTCTGATTCTTTCAAGTTTTACTACTCCAATGTCTGACTTAACTGTTTATCACAAAAAATAACAGGGTGCGTGTTCTAACTCCATCTTTTCAAATATTTTTTCAAAGCTTTTAAACTTCGAAATTTAATTCTATCATTGTTACTGTTCGTCGAGCGATGAATGTTATCAAGTCTCTAACGAAATCTCTGAGAAAGAAAAGGAAAAAGAGAATATCTTTGCCGCAAACAATCAGAAAAATAACAAGAAATGTGAATGGTGAATTCTTTTGTCAATTCCGAGCCTTGTTCCGTTGACAGCATTGTTACCGTCCTGTCAAAGATGAATTTCATGAATTTGGTGATGTGCGTACAAAAGAATCACGGTTCAGATCATATTACGTTTTGTTGCTGAATTCGGATTACAGTATTAATCACAACTCGCCTTTTTTATAATGCAGCATGACATTTGTTTTTGATATTTCTATTGTAAATAATCTTTTATTTGAAAAAAATAGAAAAGAAATTAAATATCTTTTCAAAAAATTAATAAATGTTGAAAAAAGGAAATTAATGATGTTTGTTTATTTGGACCAATGTTCGTTGATGGGGACGAATACTTTTTAAAACAAATTTGTGATTATTGATTTGATGAGATTGGAAGTTTGGGTGAAACAATTTTGAATTTTTTTTGGAATTTGAAATTGCTTTTGATTGCGATATGTGTGGTATGATTTTTTTGATGTTGAAGACAAAAACGTGAATTTCGCCGTAACAAATGATTTAAAAGATTGAAATTTTTGAACATTTGTGAACATTCAAGCAATTTTTTATTTGATTTTATATTTGATCGCATGTAAAAAAGAAAATGATTATCGTTATTGATGAATTTTTATGTTAACTGTAAAAAAAGAAATATTTGTGGATGTCAGATACAAATAAATTTTTCTCAATCGATTTTGAATTTTGTGATTATTGAATCTTTTTTATTGCGAATTTATTCGAAATTAGAAATTATTTTCAGTAAATAATCTATTGATATAATTTTGTACATATTTTGAATGTCTGAAGATTTAAAAAATAAAGGCAACAAGGCTTTACAGTATGGACAAATTCATGAATCTATAAAATAATATTCTGATGCTATTAAAATTGATTCCTCCCTTTCTGATGCAGAAGAAATTTTACTGGCATCAATCTTTAATGCCGCTGGCTTTATACAGAAGCTGGAAAAACATCTTAGAACGTGTGAATATCTCAAAGATCCGGCATTTAAAATGGATATGATGAAGAAAGACCGGCTTGGAAGTTTTTAATTATAAACTTATATCCTAACATAAATAATTTATGTCAATACCAAAAAATAACATAGTCACAGCTTTACTATTTCCATTTTGAAAGCTTATGAAAGGATTGTGAATCTAGAAAAATGTTATCAAAGAATAATTAATCAGTTTTGATTATCATCTGCTTTTTAAAAATTTTATTAAAATTTTAATAAATTAATTTTAAAGAATATTAATATTCACTTTTAAAGAATATTAAGTGAATATTAATAAAGAATATTAAAGAATATATATCATATATATATATAATATATATAATATATATTAAAGAATATTAAAGAATATTTTTTAAGAATATTAATATTCACTTTTATATATGAGATTAAAATGAATTATTAAATAATACATTTTAGTTTAATTTATGATACATAAATGGGTTAAAAAGACAATTTGTGGTTTCAACGTTTCCTGAGTCCTATGGCTAGAAATGTCCTCTACAATATAACCACGTTCAAAGATATATATAAATCTTCAGAGAGGAAAAATTTGTTCTAATTAGTGAAATAAGTAAAAACAAACATTAAAAAATTTGTAAAATCATAACTTATTTAATAAAAAGTTACTTTTAAATAGATATACACAAAAGATTATTTAGACAATTAATTGTTTTTAATAGATTTATCTCAAAGATAAGGCTTCTTCGAGGAAGTATAATGAAACTTAGTCTTACTGTCGTTCGGTAATCGAACAAATGATGTGTTTTTCTTACTTAAAATCATTAAAACGGAAATAGAAAAAAAGAAAAACAAAATAACTTTGTATTTATACTGAAATTTACTTTTATAAAGAGAAATAAAAACTTTAATTGCAGAATTGAAGTTGCAGCCCTAATTCCTAAATATTTTAAATGTTTTAAAATTCCTGAATTAACAAAATGAACTAAGTAACATTTGCAATAGTGAAAAGATTTTGTTCACAAATAATAATCTTGTTTTAGTAGATAAGTTTCTCTGACAAGTTTTTATTGCTTTCATTATTTTACGGTAAATTCTTAACGGAAATATGGTTTACATTTATTATTTTTATTATCGTTTTTCTCGCGATTCATGTTTGATTGTCAGTTGTAAACGATGATTTAAACAAACAAATTACATCCAGAAATTTTCAATTTTTAATGTAAATTATTTATCAAAAATAACTTTGCAAAAGAAACTCTTTCTTAACTTTAAAAACATAATTTTATTTCTTGAATAAAGCATCTTCTGTTTCGATTAATTTCAGTCTCCATCAATTATTTGTTATCTTGATTTGACAAAATCTATTAACCGTTGGAGTAACTTAATTAATTATCGGTGCCAAATTTCCCAAGATATTTTTCCTCTTTCCTCAAATATACGTTCTGTGGAAAAGCAATTGATGGAAGAACTATGCAGAAACGGAACAAATATAAGCTGTAGTTTCGGAACCTTTTTTAAATAAAATTTAAATAAATATTTTAAATAGGATAATTAAATAACTCGTCAATTTATTTATTACAGAGATCGATTTGTAAAAACCTTCTCATTAAAGAATATTATCTGAGATAATATTTTGCTTAAATAATCTTAAATCTTATTAAAAAATTATGTATAAATAAAGATGAACAAAGCAAAGCCATTTCAAATCTTAAAATTTTTAATAAAACTTAAAAAAAATATTTCGATTACTATCTAATAATATCTGAAAAATTGAAATAAATCAAAAAATTGTTCCCTTAAAACTAACTTTTTATTAAACTAACATTAAAATGTGAGAAATATTTGGAATGTTGATGTTTTGTGTGTTGTTTGTGTGAGGAATATTTTTTATTGGTGATTGTCATTGTATGTTGTTTGGTATGCTATTTTAGGATTGTGCTTCTCTCACCCAGATGGAAGATATGTTAAAACGTCGAATTATTTAATCAATTATTAAAATTTAAATAACCAATTTTAAAATTAAATTAATATTTCATATATAATATTTTAATAATAATTTTCTTAAAATAAATAAAAATTATTTTAATTTAAAGTATAAATTATTTTTTTAATAATTAATATGTAATTTAAATTTTTTCGAATAATAAGACATTAAAGAATATTATTAAAAAATATCAATCAAGAACGATGTCGAGCTACGCAAATTTTACGGAGAATTGTTCTAATAACAATTCAAATTGTGATACAAATAAATGTAATGAAAATTCAATTAATGTTCCTAATAGTTTGAATATTGTGCGTTGAATTGGGATTGTGTCTCTCCAACTCAGATAAATGATTAATAGTTAAATTTTTATAATCTGAAACTAATTTATTTAAATTTTTAATTTATCGCAATTGTAAATTTTAAATAATTTTATTAATTTTATTTTTTAAAACTTTGTAAATTATGAAATAAAATTAATATTTTTAAATGATTAATATTAATTTTATTTTAATCCATCAAATTTGTAGTAAATATTTTAAATAGAATTATTAGGTTCATGTTAGTTCAGATTTTTAGATGAAAAGTATTAAATATTGATCGATGAAGTTACTATTCGGATTGTCATAAAGATGTGATTGTAATAAATGTTGTAACAAATGTGTGAGTTCTCTTAACACGAAGAAATACTAAATTATCATTGCTGACAATGGAATGCAAAATTCCAAAACATTTTTAATAAACAATTTCCTACGAGGTTGAGCGCAAAGGCAAATTTTTTAATATGTTGCAAAATATCCCTATAAAAAATGATATATTTTTAAACTAAACGGTATTTGTACAATCTGTAGGATCATATCGGTCATATACCAACATAAAATGCATAGAAAGAACGATCACCTTATATTTTCAAGCTTTTTATTACGATGTACTCAAAAACGCAATGACTTTTGGCCATCCAAATATATATATTATTGAGTCTTGTGAACGCAAGTTTAGTATTTCGAAAATATAATTTGATTAAAGCTTTTTTTATATAATTATTTGACATGTTTCGATGTTTGCATACATCATCATCAGCAATTTTCTATTAAATTGTTTGAATAATACAATTTTTCACAATTTTAATAAATATAATTTACTTTAAAAGGTGACAAAGAGAATAAAGATTATTATTTATGAAAAGATTATTGGGTAATAATGGCAAAAATATTTTAATTAAAAATTTTAAGTATTGAAATAACCTTACTTTGCCCATTCTGAATGTTAATTGATGGGTTGTAGTGTCTTATTAGTAGAGATTC
>MQRK01252250.1:26085-37272 GCA_001938485.1 Girardia tigrina | reverse complement strand
ATATATATATATATAAATTTAAACTATAAACAATTTAAATTATAATTTCAATATCATATTCATTCATATAATTTAAAATAATTTGATCCAGTATTGATCTGGCCGTTAACTTAAAGATGTCAAAAATAGTTTATTAATCAATAAAAATGATGAATTCTTTGAAATATAATATTAACGCATATTTATTATAAATAAAAATATTGAAATAAATTCAGGATTGAAACTCTGATAAAAAAGAATTTTGGAAATAATCTCAAAATACGTCGTAACTAAGCAGTACTCCAACGACTACCACATAAATAAACTAACGTGATCATAACATAAAATCATTCAAAGGTTTCCTTTTATTTTTGAATTTCTATATGAAATATATTAAATTTGGAACAATGAAACCTAAATAAAAATCCAAAAGAGAAAAACTTCATTTGTTTCATTTTCAACTGTAAAAAGAAGAGTGAACATCATCGTACCTTGTAACGTATATCAGAGCGGTTACTGCTAAAAGCCCTTGAAATTTTGATTGTAGAAATAACAAATTTTAATGTTATTAAATTCTTTACAGATTTTGAATGAAAATCTTTTTCTTTTCTATTTTTAAAATTATTTTCTATATTTTAATTAATTAATCTTTCTTTTTGTAATTTGTATTCATTTCCAGAGGTATCATAATAAGTTTCACAGAATAATTATTATAATTATATGTATTTGAATGTCAACAGTGACTCCATTTGTAAATATGATGAACCAGACGAGATTATAAAGATTAATTTAATTGAAAAAGAAACCTTAAAAAAGTATAGAGAATATCTTTTATAAAAATTTTGTAATAAAGTTATCCTCATCTGATATTATTCGAAGGAAATGATAATCCAAAAATAATCTCAATACTCAAAAATCAAGACCGCTCTCTTTCTGCTCGAGGAGTTTGAAACCAACTTCATTCTACATTTAGCAATTTCACCAAGACGACTTCTAAATTTTAATGGAAAACAATTTCAAAACAATCGAATGAACGACAACAAAATTCCCATTTCCAGAAATCTTTTTTCAGTACAATTTTCATTAGAGATGGGTTAAATACATTTAAATTCGGTTAAAATTAGGCATTACACAATTATTTATGATCAAATTTGTCTTGGGATTTGATTAAATTTGAAAACACTGAATTAAAAATATTTTCATATGGACCAGACATTTATCTAAATAAAACTGATTTCAAACTAATTTAAAACTGATTTCTAATAATTATTTTTGAAAGAAAAAGTTCATTTTTTTAAAAATAATTGTTCCTTAATAAATAAAAATATATTTAAATTTAGAAAAATATTTTTATTTAACAAATTATTTCATCTATTTAATGTTTTAATTTTGGTGTCCGGTTTGTTCATAAGAGGTTTTCGTGCACCATACACCTACTTTGATCCATATTTTTTCCCGCCCTAGAATTTCAATCTCAGTATGAAATTAACTTCATCAGAATTAGTGGCAGCTGTAAGCTCAAAGTGTAATCTGCATAGAAGACTAAAACATTCCAAAAAGTTAGAATCTACTAGACATACATCTATTTTGCTTAGATAATCAGTAAATGTACGGTTCCAAGTATGATATTTTGTGTTTTCAGAAATGTCAATATATTGGTAAGAAATCTCGACTGTTGCATTATTCAGTAGATGTAGAAGCACAGGTTGCCATTCTTCTCTTATTTGTTATTTTAGAAGATCAATTTTAACTAGTAAATCAAAAAATTAATTTTTTTATATCCATTCTTTATGCAGACATAACTCTACTTTGCCAACAAAGTTTTAATTTAAAAAATGTTTAAAAAAAACACAAATATTCACAAAAAAATAATTTAATATTTATATCTTATAAAAATATTATATTATCTTAATAGATGCCCACATGCCAGTATTTAAGGTGAAAAATACGTCTTGCAGCTCAGTCATTGATAAACGTAAAGATATTTCACCATGCACAAGAGGAAGAGTAGAAGCACTGCTATCCACGCACGATTATACTGTTTGAAATATAGCTGGAAGGTGTGGTTTGTCTAAGACAAGCGTCTAAAGAGTAGGATTACAACAGCATTAGATGAACGAGTTTCGGTGATAAATCTAAGAAAGAATCCCATTGCAGCTGCCTATCAATTTCGTAAGTCATTGCAATCAACGGGAGTGTCATTATCTGACAGAACACTGCGTCGACGGCTTAAAGATGTAAATGTCGAGTGTGTTTCTGTCTGAAAAGTTCCAATGCTCACAGACCGTATGAAGAAGCAACGGCTCCAATTCGCTCTCGCTCATCGTCTTTGGACTATTGATGACTGTAAAAAAGTAAGTCACAATTGATATTGTCATTTTGACTGATCTTAGCTAAAATAATTAAAAATTGATAATTATCCAGTGTTCAGGGCTGTTCAACGCGTCTGGAACGAGAATGCCATAATGCAAGAAATCACGAAAAAAATAATTGAATGCATGCCAGCCCGTATTTTGGCTGTTATCCACGCCTAAGGTGGTGCTACTACATACGAGGGGCGTTCCGAAAGTAAGTGGAAATACTTATATGCGGGTGTGCGCGTGTGTGCATCTTACAAAGGGATAGATGGCGTGGTGGCGTGATGTACTTACCAGTCAATAGAAATCGAGCAAAAGTGGCATTGGTCCATGCAAAATGTGAGCAGCATAGAAGAAACTGTCATAGGCAGTGTTTTCCTTTTTGTTTAACACATGGAAGACGCAGTACGTTCTCAGCGTGCCATCATCTTCTTTCCTTTGGAAAGAGGATACTCCACTGTCTGACATTAACAAAATCATCTGGGCCCATAGAGATGTCTTCGGACTCCAGGATACAATCAAGGCGACATTCAACTGGAATTTGATCAAGAAAATCAGATCGACACTCACGAGTTTGTCTTCCAAGTTGACCGATTCAACACTCGCTCTCTCGTACGAGGAGATATTGCAGAAATTCGCATCGTTGTTGGCGATCGACGCCAATAATCCGGCCCGACAATCTATTGCATTATATCGGATGTTTTTTGTGTAATTAATCGATGACGGTTTGAATGGATGAAGCGTTTGAATAGAGCGCAATGCAGTTGCTCTACCTTCGCCCAAACACATCCAAATAGGTCCACACATCACCCAAAACAACATTCCGTGGACTAATTCAATTTTCAAACACAGAATTAGTTCTGAAATCAATTTCGATATGATTCCTGAGAACAAATAAAATTTCTCGATTGTCGAATAAAATTGAATCGGTTGTCTCTTTATTTTCACCACACATCTCCATTCAACTGATTTATTCAATTTAGACATAACGAGTATCAGAAATACGTTTAATAGACGTCAAATCGTGACGATATAAAAAAATTCACTCGATATCAAATGAAACACGTAATTATTTATTCTATTAATACATTTAAACAACATTCCAGAATAATTAAACTGGATTTTTCCCTCCTCTTTCTAATTAAAATTTAAAAATTTTATAAATATATATATAATTTTTTTTACCTTTAAATATTTTTTTAAAATTTTAATAAAAATTAAATATATATTTTTTTTCTTTATCAATTCTTAACAATTGGGTGCATCAATTTTGAGAAATCAATCGAGAGTTAGATAAACGGCTCTAAGAGAAAAATACGTTTTTTAGCAACAATGAGAAAGGAATGTCTAAAGAGTAAACTAACCAACATTTAGAAAACCATAGGATTTTGTGATAAGGATCCAGTGCAATAATTTCAAGGAATTGAGTGTTAGATAACCTCGAGAATTCGTGACTACAATTAAATTATGCTTCAATTGTTTTCAACATGGAAATAGCGTCGGAAATTGTAGGAAATAAAATGTCTGTCGTGAGAAAGAGTTTTCAGAAACACATCATTGGTTACTACATCAATTCAAGGATCATGTGTCACAGAGATTTGAAAGGGATGTCGAAAAGAAAATGAATGAAACAACAAATTTGACAGTTTATAAGAAAAATGACGATGACAATGAAGAAGCATTTGAAAAACGAAAAATATGATCATAAATTTCAGTTACTACTCGTCACTAAAGGGCTTTGAGAAGAAGCATGGGGAAATTTTTTTCATCGAAAATTCAATAAATGTATCGGAAAGCATTGATTAAGTTGTAGATATAATGCCAGATGTTAAATCCGATAAACGGAGATTATTTATATCCAAGAAATCTACGAACTAAAGAGTTCAAAATCAGACAGGGAATGATGAGTGTTCGATTTGAAAATTGGGGGAAACTGATATAGTCGAAAGCTCACTCAACGTGCCTTCCCCATCGATTCGATCACTCACCATTTCCGTCAATTCCTTTTTCGTCGATAAAAAAAGGCATTGTGGCAAATTAAACCAAACCGCCAAGGAATTTCGTCAGATTTTAACATCCAAGGTCAAAGATATTTAATTGAAGAAAGTCAATCTAAATTCTAACTATGTTTCATTTTGCCTAATTAGAGCCAATCATAAGAAAACGTCATTGTTTGTTTTATGAAACAACATTGTTTGTTGCGAAACTATTGTTCGAAAAAGAAATAATAAACGATAGCTGGTTCGATTATCAATTTTTAAAATGACAACTAAATGATTATTTTTTGTCAGAAAATATTTGATCACTTTTTCTGAGTGTATTAGCTGTGGTGATATAAAAAAATAATACGTTAAATAATAACTAAATAAATGTGTTCAAAAAAGATTAAATAAACAAAAATAAAAGAATAAAAATTTTTTAATTAAAAAATAATAATAATTAAAATAAAAAGTAATTTAAAAAAATAAGTGATAATATTATTGAAAAATTATTAGTTTCTAAAAGAAAAAAATGATGAATGCTTTGATTGATTTTTATGCATGAATTTTGGTTTTGTTTTAATCATGCAATGTGATTATTAGTTTTGGTAATTTTTTGAGATTGTAAAAAATACGTGATTAATGTGATGAATTGTTTGTTGACGTGTGAGCGGCGATTTTTATTTTTCTGTTAAAAGCTGAATAAATTTAATTATAAATTTTATTTCAATCATTCTTAATCCGTATTGTATTCGAGCACCATTTTAAAAAGAGTAACGTTTTAATAAATGATGACAAATTCCAACAGCTCCCTCTATTCATTACTCTTGGCTACGCCCTTGGCTGATTATTAATTTTTTATTTAAAAATTTATTGTTAAATGGTAGCGACAATAAATTCGGCTGTACATGTAATCTTAGGATTAAGATCCTTCATGAATTTCAGGAATGATTTAACAAGAAATTTTCGATTTATTTTGTGAAATCTACTCAATTTTTCTATGAAAATTATGATTTAGCAATATTTATTTCCGTTGTTACATTGGGAATATAATTAAAATTCTTATTCTATATTAATTAATTTAAGGTTCCATAGTTTATCTAAATTTATTAAATTGATGAATAATTTGTTAGTTAATCTTTCAGAAATATTATTAATAAACGGAAAGTAATGGTTTTTCAGTTAAAACAAATAAGTGTTTTAAATCGTGTATATAATCGTGTTATTTTGATAAGGTAGCGGAAACACAGTCGAGTGTCTTCAAGGCAAGGGCAAAGGCAGGTCCCTCCAGACTTAAGTCAAGTGAGTCAATTGATGAGGAAATGTTACATCTTCTTTCTTAATTAATTGAACTTGTAATCAAATTACGAGAATGTTATTTCAATCAAAAATTGAGTAATTATTAAATGACTTAATTTTCAATAAGTATTATATTTTTATTGATTTTATGGGAAATTTATTACCTAGATCTTGTCAAGAATTCTAATTTAATTTCTAACTTCTAACTTTTACTATTTTCAAATATTTTAAATATTAATAATATCAACGGGTAGTAGATTTGTGTGTTTGAGAGTATTCTCCCAGAAATAAAAACTACCAAAACAAAAAACATACTCTATTTTATGGAAACATTAATTAAATTTATTACCAAATATAAATAACTATATTTATTTTTATAGCAAATTATTTTGTATTTAAACAAATCCATCATTTTATTCTTGAAGTTAGCATTATTACTCGGCGTTGCTGGCAACTTTAAAGCATCTGACCATTAGTTATATATATTTAAAAGCGTTTTGAATTTAAGCTACTCAAAAGATCATCAAGCCCTTTCAAAATTTATGATATAAAAGGAGCTCTTATGTCTACATCTTTCGTCGATGGATTAGATTTTTCACAGTACATACTTTCTGATTACGTTGCTATAGATGAAACCACAGTTTATGAATATGAAAGTCAGAGTACTGTGGATCATTGGGGAGTTACATCGGTTTACATCAGATATGCAGTATATGTAAGCTTGAGTCTGGCGTGTATATAAACGATTCTTTTTGAATAAACAAATTATGATAACAAAAAGTATTATAAAAGTAATGTCATATTCAAATCCGGTATTTACGTTATCGAAGCGGAAAAGGCGTGGAGCTCTTATTATGTAATTAAACGTTATACAATATAAACGTTAATTTTGCAGGGTAAAAATGTTGATTTATGATGCCACAATAACTCAAAGAGCTTAAAACATGAAGAACAATCTTAAGAGGAGAGGAATTGAACGATTATTAATACCAGCAGAAATTATAGCTTATCTTCAGAGTTTAAATATTTATAACAACAAGTCGTTTAAAGACTATTTAAAAATTGAAATAATGGCTATATTAAAACTATAATGATTAAAATTAAAGTTTTTAGCAACGTTTAGAGGAAGTTACAAAATGGGAGAAAATGCACGAAAGAAAAATTCTAAAACATGTGTTGTGGATGCATTGAAAACAGGGTGTTGGGTTCGTCATTTAAATCAGGATTCATTAATTCACAAATCTTTATTTCTAAGAAAAAAATGATTTTTTTAAACAAATTTTTGAGGAACAATGTTTCATTTTTAGCACAACCAGATATCCAATTTGAAATATAAATATTGATATATAATTTTAGATAATTTAAGTTTTATACTTTAATTATAATAAATTATAACTTTAAATTTGTTTCAAGAAAATTAAATCCCAATCTGTTTTTTATATTTAATCAAAATTTTCTTAGTTCTATTATCAATTAATTTTCTTAAACTATAGTTTATATTTATTCATTTTTACAGAAATTAAATTATTCTTAAAATTAATTTTTTAAAATAAAATTCATTACTATTTCATTTTATTTTTTTAACACCGAATATTTGAATTTGGATAACTTATTTTTGTTTTGGGAATTAATTTTTTAACTTTAATTATTATAAACTTCTTATTTCGATATTACACATTTTATTTAATTTTAGATCTTCAAAAATTTATGAGTTCGCCCGAGATCCAAATACAGGGTATCTTAAAAAATCATTTTCATATGAATAAACTTTTATTTTTAAGCTCAACAAAAACAGATCAATGATTAAACAAGAATTGTCCTTGAAAAAAATTATGGAATAATAAAGTTACGTAATTGATTAATTTTGAGGTACCCAAGTATGATGATTTAGGTGTATCTGAATTAATCTTAGCTTTTTTTTGTTTTTTTTCAAAAGCTAATTTATTAGCTTTGCAGTAAATACCTAAGGTTTCCATTAAGCCTTCCTCGACTATAAGACCAGGGAAATATTTTTAATAAAAATGTAATAAAAGAAATGCATTATATTCCAGAGAATATGTTATTGAAATTAAAAAATTATACCAATATGTTAAAATATAAAACTCTATAATTTTGAAAAACCAAAATTTATTCATCAAGACAATGCAACTGCTCACAAAAGAGGTTTGACGATGGCTAAATTGAATGAATTGAAGTACGAATTGCTTGATCATCCTCCATATTCACCAGATTTGGCTCCAAGTAATTATTATTTGTTTCCTAACCAAAAAGTTCCTTGCTGGAAAGCGTTTCACGTCGAATGAGGAAGCTTTTGCAGCTGTAAACGGTTATTTCGCATAGCTCGAGGAAAATCATTTTAATCAAGAGACAGAATTGTTAGAAAACATTGGAATAAATACATTAATGTTTTGGGCGATTATATATAAAAATAAATATATCTTTTCAAATTTAACTTTTAATTTTGATTGTTAGGCTAAGAACTTTTAGGACAACATACGTATATTTATCATATCGATAATAATGGGAAGGTTAAACTAAAAAATGTTTACAAAAATCTCTTAATAAAAGCTTGTTTTAATAATTTGAATTTTTCGTTAAAATAATAAATACCATATCAAAATTGTGTTTATGGTATCCAAAGAAATTCGTGTTGCCATGAGCTTCCCTAACATATTCTATTCCCAATATTTTTTTTACGGTATTTTCGACGAAGATTCATAGAAGTTAATTGTTGAACAAAAGTTAATCAGTATCTTTTTAATCAGAAAAAAATAGAAAACAAGAAAAATACTGAAAGATTTGTGATTAAATTTATTCGTTCACTAATTATTTTATTTCAATAATAAATTTTTGATTAATAATTTTACAGTACATCATGAATGAAAATAAATAACTCTTTCAATATACATTTAGAGAACTCTCACCAGTGATGCTCCTTGACTGTCTTTTTCGTCGATATCTTTACGGGAATAAATGCACTCTTTAACATCCTTTAACATTTTTTCCTCAGGAGCGAATCGAGCGGCATCAATATGCTCTTGAGTTATGTCTTAATAAAATATGTTCAAAATATAATATAATCTTTGCAACAGTTTTAGTTATAAAATGATACAATTATTCGAATTTAAGAGTCTCCGAAAATTCCAAACAATATTAAACAGAAACAAAAAAATAATATAATATGTTATAACATTATATAAATATACAATCAAATATGATCAAATTCGTATCGTACAATAAATAGAAAATTAAAATTTCCTAAACACTTGATAATCTGATTGAAGATTCTTGAAAATTCTAATTTTAATTTTATAAGAATACGAAATTTACTCTGAAAATTTTATAAACTAAAAAAATCTTTTATTATTCGAAATTAAACGTTATTAAAAAATTATCATTGTTATAAAATTCTTTTTTTCAAAATTTTAAAGTTGTACTTAATTTAATATGATGTCGGCAAGTAAATTAATTAATGTTTTCAGTAAAAAGACGAAAAGAATATGAAGCAAGACTTTTTGGACCCTAAATATTCGTTTCGTAAATAAAATTAAAAATATAAAATTAGAAGTTTGAATATAAAAGGAATTTATTTTGCATTTACATTTACAATTAGGACCGATCCGTTAAATTTTGGCGTTGCATTCACAGAGATATTGTAGCGTGGTTCAGTAGCGTGGTGAGGGATTGACGTATGAGGTATTCATGTCAGGGCACCACCGTTAGAGGTGTTACATTGCCCTTACCATTTTTTTATAAAAACAAAAAATATTTTGATATTCAAATTAAAAAAGGACTTCCTGAAAACCGATACTCAAAATAAACGAGATATTCTATTGAAAATATTTTATTAAATTAGGGAATTATACTTGTATTGTATTACAATTGCAATATTAGAGCCAGATTATATTTTAAACCATGTTAATTACAGTACATTGTAATTTCATTTCTTTAATTCTTTGGATTGTATTTTACTGGTTGATACAATAAATAAATTATAAGTATTATAAAATTTTAATGTTCATTTTCAAGTATTTCGAATAAGTCGTCTGATATGAATATTCACACAACATGAATGTGTAAAATGCTAGGATAATTGGCTAGTGAGTTTTGCCTTTCCCTTGAAGCTGAAATTCGTCTTATGGTTAAGAGCGCTGTTGATAGTCTGCATCAAAATTGAAACCCCGATCTACTAATCTACATTATTTTAATTCTAGTTTCGGATTTTTTACTCAATCCTGAAACTTTAAAACGAAAATGTAGAAAATCTTGAAAAGATGTAGAAATTAGGTCAGTTTTAGGACACCAATTTGTTTGAGTTAGAGTTCTAAAATGAAAAATGTAACTGGAACATGTTACTTCGTTACATAAAGGTTAGTTGTATAATTGCAGTATATTTCATCACAATAATAATTTCCAAAGGCGACGCTATTATATCTTTAAGTAGCTTGAACGTGCTAATCCTAGAAGGTTAAGGTACGCGGAGGTTTGACCACAGGTGTTTTGTCCATAGGTGGTTTTTCCACAGCGGGGGTTTGAACATAGGGGGTTTGTCCCCAGCTTTTAATATTTTAAAAATATAATTTGATTAAAGCTTCTTTTATATATTTATTGGACATGTTTCGATGATTACATAAATCATCATCAGCAATATTTGTAAATTTAGCATTTTAATGTTTGTATAGTTCTCCATGATTTTGGCTTGTGTGGGCTAGAATCTAATATTATAATTGTTCTTAATAATATGATTTTAAAATGTATATTCGATAACGACCGATTATTCCAGGAAGTAGTGCATCTCATTCCGTGGGCAGCACCAAGAATTATTCTCACCGATTTTGAAATGGCATCAATGGGTGCATTTCAAGAAAAATTTTCTGATGCTCGTATTAAAAGCTGCTATTTCCATCTTGCCCAAAGCGTAATACGAAAGCTCCATGAGGTTGGACTGAAAATATGAATATGAAACTAATAAAGATGTACGTATAGCTGTTCGTTGTCTTGATACCCTATCTCATGTACCAGTACAAGATGTTACAGAGACCTTCGAACTGTTATCAGACTCGATGCAAGCAATTAATAACATTGACGAGGTGCTGAAATACTTCGAGCACACTTACATCCGAGGACGTCGCATGCGTGGTCGTTGAGAAAACTACAAATCTGACTTATTTGTAATTGAAATTTGGAATCAAATGCAGACGATTGGTGATGGTGTAGCTCGAACGAACAACATTTTCGAAGGATAGCATAACAGTCTACAGTCGCTGGAACAATGTAGTCACCCAACAATGTGGCGTTTCCATGACGGTCTGCTTATGGACTGCACGAATCAGAAAATAAATTGCTATTGCACATCTGTAATTTAGTTAACCATAAAACTGTTATTCCAGTAACTACAATATTTGCATGACATTATTATTTTGATTTGATTTTATCATTTATATGCAGTCTTAGTTTGTGAATACTTTATGTTCAATATTAAATCGAGTAGGCCTGGTACTAATCTTTATGTGGACCAAAAACAAAGAAATTCTTTGTTTTCATATATACAGTATATATATATATATATATAT
>MQRK01252250.1:0-25949 GCA_001938485.1 Girardia tigrina | reverse complement strand
AGATGGCCCTTGGCCGCCTCTACTGACGACACTCTTTCAAATTTTTGAAATATTGCAATCCTATTGGCCAGTATCAAAGGCAGGTTGATTTTTTTGGAATGAGTCAACGCCGATCCTTGGTTGGAAAAGGTTTGTGGAAAGTTTGGTTGCATTTGGTTATACTGTTTCCAAACACACAGCGAACAGATAAACTGACATTCTTCTTCATAAAAAAAATATTTTGAAACAATTTTCAATAGTACTGTCAAAATAATTTCAAAAATGAGAATAAATTATTCTTTTAAAATGATTTTTGATTAATTTAAAATATTTTTTAATTTTCTCAAATATTTTCTGAAAAATAAATTATTAAATAATAAAAATTTGTAACATTATAAAAATAATAATTTATATCTATAAAAAAAATTCAGTGTACCATTTTCTAAAAATCAGTACAGTACCCAGCTCTATTTTTAATAAGAATATACAATTAATGGCTTACAGAAATGACATTGACAATGAAAAACCTTAAGTACAGTATAACGGACTATGGGCACATTTAGCGCAAAAGTGGCCTACTGAAAATGGGACACTGGCCGGCAATGGACCAACACACATTGGTTAGCCGTTCCAACAGCAAAACAGCAAAACTTTTTGCATCACAAAATACTAATCAGTTGCAATTACTTATTAATTTCATTGATAAACAACGCAAAAATCTGATAAAAATAAAAACTGTCACAAAAATACACTTAATTTTTTATTCAAAGCACTTGTCATATTTCACTCTCTATTAATATTACCATCAAAATATACTTATTTCTTCATCATCGTTTGAGAAATTCTAGCTTTTTTTCTACAAAACTACCAGTTTTGGATTTAATTAAATAAAAGCTTTCTGTGAAACCTTGTGAAAAAACAGTTCATTTTAAACGATATTTAAATTCCTTAGTAAATTGAAAAAAGCGGTAAAGCTGCCAAGACAATAGTTCACAAGAGCTCGACAAGAAAGAGTTCAGAAAATCTTCTCTTAAAATAATATTATAAATTATAAGTCTCACTAACTAAAAAAATATTTTGACATAAAAAATTGTATAGATACATAAAAGTACGAACTATTTTGTAGAATATTAACTAAATTTCTATATTAATCTTTCAAACTGGTTCATTCCCCCATTTTAAACCATGAATTCTCGTTTCTTTGGATCGATTTATGTTTTGTTGATTACAAAGTACAATTATTAAGCCTAAATAAATTAAAAATATAATACCAAATAAAAATTTATAATTTATACATTAAAAATAAAAAATAAAAAAAAATATTGAACAACCTTAATAATATTGCAGGATTTGATCAAAATACATGGAAAATTTATATTTTAATTTTGTAATGGATTTAATCAAAAATCATTGGAAATTTTTTTAATTTCGCTTCAATGAATCTGCTTGGATAAAGCCCGGCTCAAATGGAGACCATTTGGCATCCTCGAAAGAGTATCCCAGTCTGTCCGTAATGAAATTAATGTTTAGCTATTATCTCAGCTCGTTACTTCTGCAAATTGAGCAGTGTCTATTGATGGATTTCCCAACTCCTGTTCTGATAAATCAAAGCCTAATTGCGTTACTACAATCTAATTTTTCTGCTTAATTTTATGTGACAGAATTTTCGCTTCAAAACTTTTCATTCGAATCGGTAATTTAAGTCTTCAAAATTGTGTTGAAATAAACATTTGCTCATTAATTGATCATTTGAAATATATTTTTTTAATCAGAAATTTTAATACCAACATGAAATAGGTAGAATAAAATGAGTTTATCCAAGTTTAACGATGATATAAAATTAAACTTTCAATGTTTATAAGTGAAATTTATGTATGGAAAATTATTTCTCCTTATAATAATATTTAATCATTGAATCTACATAGAGTTTTGTGTCCTTAAGCCTAAACCTTATTCATTAAATATTTATTCAGATTGAAATATCAAAAAATAACTCGATTTCTAATTTTAAGAGAACCCTCAGAAATATTGACTGAAGCTCGAAATCTTTGAAAGGTTAATCAAAATAAAGAATGACTTCTTAGTATTAAAATGTTTAGGAAAATTTACTTGAATATGACTTCAATACTGTGTAGAGTAAAGAATAGCTGTATACAAATTTCATTATTTTAGAAACAGAGAAAGATCGGAAATTACATTAGTTAAGGTATGTTTATTCTTACCAAAGGAAAATGAAACAACAATACTTTTTAGTATTCAGAAATTTTTGGAATTAATACTTGCGTTTAAATAGTTTTCAACATTAAAAGGATTTACAAAATGATTCAATTATAAATTTGTCTCAAAAAAATGTTCGATTTAAAATGGGCTTTTAAAAAAAGGCTTTTTTTTTAAATGGGCTTTGTTGTCAGCCATTACTAATTTTTTTTAAAAATCAGAAACTGATTTTAAAATCACTAAACTTCGCGAGCAACTCTAATTGGTTAACCAATCAAGCTAGCCAATCAATAATATATATATATATATATATATATATGACAACAAATAATTCAGCGATATTGTCATTCAATAGTTATAAATTCGCGTATGAAATAAGTTATTGTCGGTACGCGCATTTGTCGGGTCACCAAATTTGCTACAGAATCGAAGGTTATTAATATTCCCCATTTTCTTGTTGGTAACAGATTGGTACGGAACTTTATACAACATAAAAAGTTACTGTAAAGAAAGATCTAAATATATTTTGATCAAAGGTTTAATTTATAGATTATGGAATCTTTCCTCAAGTGTATGTGACGGTTATTTTTAGTAAACATTTGAATAATAATATGTACCCGAAGAAACAACAAATATTAAATGAATACTGGATAAAATCTCTTCAAATAATACCAAGAAGGAGGATGGAGGGGAATCCGTTAAAATCATAAACATTCCTTATTTAGAAGGTTTCAGAAGATTTAATAATAACATTTATAAAAATATCGATAATGTTAAAATAGTGTGCGCAATATCCAAAGTAAAAATTACCTTACAGTGAAATTCAAAACTGAAAATTTATTGGAAGATAATCTTGTGTTCGGATTTAATTCTCATGGGTGTAAAAACTCATAGATAGGATAGAACGATCTGACAAAAATAAGCTTTAAACCACTTAACGATCGACTTTTACTTGCAGGTACAAAAGAAAACCAATCACAATTATCAGAGTATATACCACCTTGAATAGTGAGTGTAAACATGAGGAAAAGAAGGAATTGTATCAAAAATTGAAAAAAGTGATCTAGGACGAAAAACAAGATAAAACTGGTAATTGGAGGAGACTTCAACAACAGACTACAACGAACTAAAGAACTTCAGCTGGTTGCAAGAATCTTTGTGAGCAGATCGGGAGCACATTTTATAAGAAGAATCTAAGTCAAAGAATTAACTGGAGAGAGAGAACCACTACAGATTTTTCTTATAGAAAGAAATCAAGCCAATAGAGATACTGATATCAACAGTTATCCGGGCTTCCATTGTGGTTCTGATCACGATCTCGTAGTAACCAGTTCACGGATCAAAGAGGCAGGAAGTAGATTTAGAAGACTAAAAAACGAAAAAACCCCGCGAAAGCAGAACATACTTGATCGAGATTCAATTCTACGACAGAAAGAAACTATAACCAAATCACTTCAAAACAGGGAGGCCACAGAGAAGACTTGAAACTTCGCCAACAAAACCATGTAAAGTATCATACGTGGAGCAAAAGGAACCCTGGAAAGAAATGTTCAAATTAATCAGAGATGACTACATGGTCATTTGAATTAAAAGGAATTGAAAAATCTTATAAGGAGAAGAAAACTGAATTCGTACGAAATAGAAACATATTATATTTGGAAAGCCAGCAGAATCAAAATACTGAGGACTATCCGCCGATGGAAACACAAATGAGCTGATGTTTTTATTGTATAAATCGAAAGGATTATAAAAAATGTTGGCGATGGGAAACTGAAGAAATCGACAACAGAATTGTTCATTCACAGCAGGCGAAAGAGAATGCACTATATATACTCTATAACTCATCCACAAGTTATTTAAAAATGATAATTATTTTTATAAATGATATATTATTTTAATATTTTATAGAAAATATTTTATTATTATAATTCTATAAGAGAGTATTCACTGGGTCATTGACTATTCAAGTTAGGTCAAGCAAACCTTTTTGCAACAGGTACCATATAAATATATACTACCTGTCCCATGGTCAGATGATTGGCGACTAAACCGAGAGAAACCTGGGTGAAGATTGTGTGTGGACAGCCAAAAGGATGAAAAAAAACCTAACAAAAGGTGGATGAGCACCTTGGAGCCATGGACCATCCATACCTGAAGAGAAGATAGGCGCCTTCAGGTTACCTACCTACTGACACTCAAAAATATGCAAAAACCAAGCCATAAGGCTTGTGCATAATTGGATACACCCACGGTCCAACATCTAAGGTCCAAAAAATTATAATCCTACATGAACACTTAATAGTAAAATTAGAACCAAAATTTTGTATTGCTGAAAAATAATATTAGATAGGGAATATATTTATAGATGGTTTAATTTGTTTGATGCTTCGAACAATGTGTTATCAGAACGGCACTGAGTCACATCTTGACGGTATTGATGTAATTGTTATCTTTAAATCCTCTATCTAAAAAAGAAATATAAAAAACTCGGAACTTTTGACAGAGTCGTTGTTGTGGTCCTTAATGCGGGGTTGCCAAATACATTTAGAAAAAAACATTGCCTCTCTGCTAATTATCCTGATGGGATATTTGAAGTGTAAAAGAAAACCAATTCATAACGAAACTTCACAAAGTAATATATTCTAAAATTTAAATCATTTTAAGTATGGCATAATACGAAATAAATCCCTATAATTTCATGATTAATAATTTTTTTATTTTATTTCAGCAGTGGACAATGTTAATGTTGTCATTAAATTAGCAAACTTTAATTTCGTATAATTAAATACGATTTTTTTATATTTCCTGTAATAACAGTCGGATCTATTATCTAATTATTTCCAATGAAAAGCATAAAAACTAATCCAACAATCCCCTCTAGCATGACAATTAGCTCGAAATTTGTTTCGTATGGAAATAATTTATTTAGCTCAGTTTTATATATGCTTTGAATATTGAAACAATTTATTGAGATGCTTGAAGAAAGACAAAAAATCAATAATAAGTTACAAATAAATAAATAAATAAATAGTTAGAAATTATTGGATTGCGTGAAGTGTTTATAAAAACATTTTTTAAAGAAATATAATCAATAAGGAATATGTGAGTAATAAAATAAATTGATGGAAAACAAGAGGAAATTTTCATTGATAGATTAATTGTAAAGCAGCATCTTTGTAAATTACTTATCCAACATAATGTCCATCAAATTTGAGGAAAATTTGCTGTTAATTAAAGAATAATGTATAGAAGAACAGGAGTACAAGAGAAGTGGCATATCCACACTCCTCGTGGCAGAAAACATTTGTCTCACTCGAACTATTTAACTTGAACTTAAATAGGACATCGGCACTTTATTTAAATTTATTAAATTATTCTTTAATTTTTAATTTGATCTTTAATTTTATATCTTAAATAGACACGCCTTTTTCTTCTTAAAGGATTAAGACTGGCCTTGACGGTCATTTTAAGACTCTTTTTTTAAAGATCAAAGTTATTTACTATCGTTGTATTTGCCAAGAAATGTCTTCATCTCTGTTATTTGATCGTCCATATACCAGCATAGTCAAACATAAGCATGCTTATCAAAAGACCAACACCATTCACAAAATAAATAACTGACTATTAATAAATTGTTAAAAGAAGAAAATTTCATTTCATAACAAAATTAAACATAATTTTCAGTGTGACTTAAAAAGATACGTTTAAATTGGCAACAATCTTATTAACATAAATTTATCATTGAAATATATTGTAGTAATAAGGATGCAGTACTAAACATGCTTGGTTAGATTAGGTACACTAGATTAGGTAGAGAATAGATCGACCACAAGATGAAGGATACAGGTTTCCGGTTCTTTAATACAAGTTAAGATCTTCATTTTTGTCAAAGACAAGAGTCTGTTTCTTCAAGTTTATTGGTACCCTCTATACTTTAAGATCAACTGGATTGTAAATGAAAAAAAATATTTATTTTTAGGTATATGGTTAAAAAATGTATATTTTTTCAATATTTTTTAGAACAATATTAGGACAGATAAAAAGAGGTGGTCCCTAACGTGCAAAGCGCAAAACGACGCGATTAGAAATTGTTTATAAAAATATCAGTGATGAACAGAAGATTTTCAACGATGAAATCACAAAAGTTTGTTCATTTAATGATTAAAAAACTACTTTTTGTGTTATAAATTCCTTAATAAAAAACGAAATTAGTAAAAACAAAACATTGTGGGATAAAAGGTACAATATATTTAAAGTAATAGTCAAGTAAAAAATAAAGAACAAGTGTTACATAAATTACTTGAAGGAATTAAATGTTGCACAATCCTTAAATATCATTTTAACAAATGTACTTTTAGTTATTAAAAACTTGAAACCAATTTATAATACCTTAACTTCATTAAATTAATTTTTTAAAATAACGGGTTTACCGGAAATTTTTATTTAACTATGGGCTTCCGACAATTACGGATTGTGGCACTAACAAAAGCCATTTTAATTTATTTCATTTCTTCAAGGAAAAGTCTGTCATTAATATATCCCGAAAAAGCTGTCACGCTCACCTAATTTTGAGATGCAGAAAGGATGATGCTCACTGAGTGCCACTCAGTGGTGGATTTAGATTTTGGTGCGTGGGGGGGGCGAGAAAACTTTCAGGGGGCGCCAAAAAGGGTAAAGGTAATAATAGCCCTACTAATTTTAATATTCGTAAATGCTATAATATACACGATTTTTACGCTCCCCACTATCTTGTTCCAGCGGTAGGCAGCACCAAAAAATAAATAACTTATGTACAAGCACTGATACTACAAGCTACAGCTTACTACTAAAAGTGTCGTTATGCCCTGGATATATTTAATATTAATAAATGATTGTAATGTTGAGTGGTAATTGGAGTGTATTAACCCCCGTTGGACTTTATAGACAGACAAAACTTGTACAAGCAGCAAGTGGAAAGTGAAATCTCCACTACCCAAAAATATTATGCCTGCTAGCCTACTGCATCATCTATGTCTAACAGCACGACAGAGTAATATTACAAATAGCAAAGCATCAGCAGCAATATGTTGCAGTGTACACGTTAATAATACATTCTAAACCAATCCATTTAGTTATTCTGCATCACAGACCTTGTGTCAGTGTTAAGGATGAAACTTAATCATAATGCAGCTAATTCTTATACACAAAACTACACATTTATAAAAGTCATCTTAGGGGCGCTATTTAGAATCTAACAGGGACGTGGGGGCTATCTGCCCACCCCAGTCCTATAGCTAAATCCACCACTGGACCAAAGTGATTTTGCGTTGTTTAAACACCTAAAGAAACATTTGACAGGTGTCCACTTTCTTTCAGTTCATGTCCTCAAGGAGAAAATCCTAGATTTTCTCAATTCTTCGTCTCCCAATTTTTACAAAAATGCGTTCTCTGAGCTTGTTGCTCGCTGGCACAAGTGTGTTGATGTACACGGCTCATACATTGAGAAATGTTTTACTTTGATGTCAATAACTGATTATGAAAAAAATAAAGTTGATTGGACTTTGCTTTCTTGTCGAGTCTAAGGACTTATGGATCGTACCACATAGTTAAAGAAAATAAGTGAAAATTGTCTTGGAATTTGAGTATCAAACATTGTTATTATTACTTGTTCTAATTATTATTCTTATCAATAAATTCAAATATTGATATAATTATTATATTTGATTTAAAAAGGCGATTGCAAAGGTATGGTTATGTAAATATTAATTTTGATTTTGAGGTCCGCTTTTCTTATTTGAGAATACTGAGTTTTTTTCCGCACAAGGTCTTGGAAAACAGTTTCCGTTTACTCTATCTGATTGTGTCAGAAACAGTTAAAACAGAAAGGGTTCCGAGCCCAGTATAACCAATTTATAATCCAATACATTGCTTTCAGTAGCAATTCCTCTAGATGAATGCAAAATTACTTAACCCTACAATGTGCCGTGATTCATATTTGAATCAACCATATTTTACCTCAATATCTTTTAATCACGTGATATTCTTTTAGTGTTTACATACTGTGAACCAAAAACATTGTCTATGGAATGATAACTGCCCATAAAGTCATAGATACAATATATTTTGTCAACAAAAATGACAGTTCAGTTTCTAATAAACATATTTTTTATGATAATTAAAAAAATTGCGCATTGTAGGGTTAAATATTCCCGTTTGTGATATTTTTAATTTGTAAAACAATATGAATAATATATAATATGGAAGCAGCAATTCGACTTACTATTACTGGCCATTTCTGATTCAATTATGGCAAGGATTTCTGTATTCTCACTAATGTCATAAGGCATGTTCCCATCTGCATTCATTGCCAGAAAATCAGCTCCACTATATCAGATGTTGAGTTATGAAAATTGAAATTCAAAACATTAATTAAATTTTGAAAATTCATAGACAATTATGTTATAATAAAATGTTGTGAATGGTGCAAATAATTGAAACAAAGAAAGAAAATTGCCAAAAACTGTACTTATACGCTTTATTCTTATATCTTTACCGTATCATTACTATATTCTGTTCTCTGTTCTTCTCAATCATGTCTTCAAGAAAGAGTGAATATAGACGAAGTATTTAAGAATATAAATTAGAAATTGATATAAAGTTATAAATGTTTGAAGATTAACAAATCAATGGGATCTTTCTAAAGAAGCTCAAGTATTTGAATCTCAACAGGTTAGATTTCTGCTTTGGTGGCCAATGAGAGATAAAGTTTACATCTTTTTCAAATTTATAAAACATTATTATACCCTAAGTCATTAAACGATCGATTCCATTGTTATACTCTTTAAATGTTTATTAAAATATTATTTTAACAAAATTTTGTTCAATCATTTTTACTTTCTAAATATTGATAGAAAACATCCATAGTTTAAAAACATTTTATTAATAAATTAGCCAATTTATTAGGTAATTAAATCTTTTTTCTTTAATGTTTTTTGAATTGGATACAAATCGATTTAACTACTAATTAACATAATTTTATTTAAAAATAAATAATTCTTTGTGCAAAAATGTTGTAAATAAAAATATTATCCCTTTTCATTTTACATAGTAATTGTTGTATTTTATGTTAAATTTTATCATGCAAAATGAGGTTGTTATCAAGAAAGTTATTAACTTTTCAAATTGGTATAACTTTCAATAAAATTCAACTGAAATACAACTACTAAAATGGGTTCGCGTACTCTTTGCAAACAAAATGGACAAAGTAAAGCCATTTCAAATCTGCGAATCTTTAATTAAATCTTAAAACATTTTGTCATTTTTATCCAATAATATCTTGAATTATTAATATATGTACTATTTATATATTATTACCATTTACTACTGCAAGAACAACTATTCTAGAGTAAAGAATACTAGTGTGTATGTATATTCTGGTCAAAATTAAAGTTAAAACTCTTTAGAATTAGTCTATAATTGATGAGTATAAGTATGTTTAAAATGTTATTAGTATTGTCAAATTTTCATAATATATACATGTATGACAAAAACTGTCATTGTTCAAAACATTTTTTATCAAATCTAGTTTCATCGTTTAGGTATCTCAGTTGAATAATCGAAAATTTTAAACTCGATTCATTTATAAAGTCCCGATCTCAATACCATCGAAAGTATTTGTTCTTTGATGAAGACGCATATTCATAAAAGGCTATGTATAAAAAACATAGAGTCATTGCGACAATCTATTTTTGTGCTTGGAAAACCATCGTCCCTCCAAGTTTATGCAGAAGACTGTATTTATCTATTCTCGTATGAATACAGTATTATCTCACCGTGGATTACGCTAGTAAATTAATGTCTTGTAATTTCCTCTGCTCGGACAGTTGTAATTTCAATAAAATGCATACATTAAAATTGTATTATTTCGTCTTTTCTAACAGGTGTTTGTTTTTTGTGTGTGGTACTATATATTGAAATATTTTAATTATTTTGTAAGATGACTACTGGTGATGATCAATAGAAAGAAACTTTTTAAAGCATTAGAGCAAACAAAACCCCAGATTTATGATGCTCTTAGGTGACAACAGACAAAGCATCTTTCGACTCCCAAGGGTTTCAGGACCCGCGGGTTGAAAACCGCTCTCCCATGTCATTTGGGTATCGCAAAAAAATGATGAATAGCAAATTAATTAGTCTGTCTAAAACTGTTTTTTAACGCGATGGACCAGAAGAAATTTTTAAAAAATGTACCTGTTTTCCATTATATTTTAAAAACATTAAACATTATTTTGCATATGTTGAATAAATTCCAGTGTTAAACTTCAATATTTTATGTAACAAAGCTTGGCTTAAACCTAAAAGAAGATCATTAATATTATTTGATTGATAATGACTCCCGCTCGTAATTATTATTAGCTTAAAGACGATTAAAGATTTTATTTGAATAACCATGATTTAATAAGTTAAATAAATTAATTTTAGTAGAAATATTTATTGATCATTGCTATTATAATTATTATAACTATAATGCGCAAATTGTATCATAAAATATTGGAAAGAAAACATGAAATAAGTTTTATAAGTTTGTAAAAATTTACCTGTTACAAGAATATTTAAAATAAAGAAAATAAAACTGCAAAGAAACAAGATGAAGGAAAATGAAATATTTTGTTATATGTTATAAAAAATAATAAAATGTAAATATATATATATAAACAAACATTACATTTAAAACTCAATGAATTATTGTCATAATAAAACAATCTCTTACAATTTAATTAACAGCAAGCACATTTGGCTATTGCCACAGGTTGCGGCTGCGTGGAGTGGCGTCCACATCTCTGAGTCCACTGCGTTAACATTAGCTTTATACTTCAGAAGAAGAGACGCCATGTCGTAGAAGTCATCGATACTGCACTAAATATAAATATATTATAAAAATATTTCCAATAATAGCCAATAAGAATTATTAATGAGTAAAAATAGTTAAATGTTTATTTTACAAGTATTCCTTTTATCTTTTTAATAATAAAGTCCGTAATTAATGTCATCTTAATCAATTTGTTATATTTTTAGAGAATATTTCAAAAAATGTAATAACAATACTCTGCTCCCCATTTATTTTATAAATTAATAATAAAAGTTATTTATAATCAACGAAATATAAATTATTCAATTAAATAATAATTTAAATAAAATATGAATAAATTAAAATACCAGGTTTGTAACGGAGATGAGTTCATGAAAGTACTGGATTTAATTTTTGACAGCATTAAGCATTTAAGTGAATTAATAAAAATAAATTATATCGTTTTATTGAAATGCAATTAGATTTTTAATAATTTTAAATTCTAACTCCCAGAAACAGGCGCTTGTAAAGACTATATCTGGATTTAGCTGGGGCCGCTTCCGTTACAGTGAGTGAACTAGATTATTAAGGATTGAATACATAAAATCAATTGACAGACATTGAGTCCTATATTTATTTACTTGAACAATAATTTGTAAGTATTTTATTTTAATAAAATTAGATAAAACAAAATTGAATATAAAATTGATATTTAACTGAAATTTAGGAAACACAATCGATTTAAGTTTTTAAAAAATCTATTTTGAAGAAAGTAATTTAATTATAAAATTTTGTTGAATAAAATATTATTATTATTATTACACAGTGAATTTTTCTAATTATGCTATTAAAAGTTGTTTTACTATAAATCTCAAAGTTGTAAGCAATTACTACTAAAGTTCATTGCACAGAGTCTAAATTTTTTTCATTTTTTTATTTATTATTTTTGTCAAATTTATATAGGGTTATTAGAGAAACATTTTCAGATAATGTTTTTTAAGTCGAATATTGTATGATTGATTTTAGAAAGATGTATATCATACATAATAATAATAAAGTATTATCTAATTGTAAAAAAGAAACAAAAAAAAATTTATTGAGTTAAAGACTATTTTGTAAATTATAATTTTCCAAAATGATTTTAGAGCAATTAAAGTACCTTTACCAAAAGTATCACCGAACACCGCACGCCATCCTCGGTAAATGCCAGTGCTCCATCACTGGTTCACATTATTTATTTATTATTAGTAGTAAATATCTCTGGTGCAATTATTGAATATTATTGATTTCTTACAAAAAATCCTAAAATTGCTCAAATTATCTCATTGATCGATATTTAATTAAAATAAAAAACTTAAAAGATTAAGTTTCTTCTTTCAAAGAATTGTATTGTTTAAATATTATTAAATATTAAAAAAACAATATTTTCTTTAAAAATATTCATTTTTGTTTGGAAATAAATCGACTGATTGTTTTGTTTCACAATGATAATATTATCTCAATAATATATGCTGGGAGCGTTGTTGAGTTCATAAGATTTTTTGAAGTTAAAATCTTATCAAATTAATAAACAATTACATTATGTAAAATATTGTTATAGATATGTTAAAATAAGATTTTCAGAAATTTAATGTACAAATTAATTTATGTAAGAAATAAAATAAATTTTACGGTAGGTTTATTAAAAGATTTATTATAAAGTAAAAAAATTAATTTCAAATTTGACGAAAATATTTAATTGAAATAAAGTTTTGTGTTAATGATAACGTCTTTTGATCGCATTCTTTTATTTTGCAGGAATAGCGAAGGCCAAACAAGAGACAATAGTCATTTGTTTGTTGGAGAGAGATCTGAAAGATCGATACAAAGCGGTAGATAAGACAATAGTAGGTTATAAAGACCGATTGAGAAAGGCATTCTCTCGAACTTCCTCACTATTCGAAGACCAAACAGAAACATGCCGGTACAGGATGAAGGAAGATATACAGGAAGTATTTTTTGAGAAAGTAAAAAAAGCTCGTAGCCAAGATCTTGAAACATGACTTGTCAAAAGAGGCCCTCATGGAAGCATTATTGTTACATTGTTGTGATGATGTGGACATAAAAAAAGAAGTGAGATTTAACAAAGTGAAAGGAATTGATGAGATAAAAGAAAAGATAAAGGCAGTACATGACGTCAAAAGTGTGACAGAAGACATGAATGTAGTAAGAGACCAGGGGATGCAAAACAGACCCCGGAGTTATAGAGAAGCAGTAACAGGATACAGTAAACACGGACAAAATCAGACAGGGGTTGGTAGAAATACTACAGAATACGCTCAAGGCATGAAAGCGATCAAATGTAAAAATTGTGAAAAACTAGTCACACAAGTGAAACGTGTAGACAAAGAAAATCAATCAAGTGTTTCGGATGTGGAAAAGAAGAACACATGATAAGAAACTGTTTAGAAAGGAGACCAATAAAATGTTATGGTTGTGGACAACAGGGAAACGTAAGAAGAAACTGTCAAAACATCGAATGCAAAAGATGTCAAGATAAAGGTCACAGTGAAAGTGAATGTTATACAAACTTAAATGGTAGAAGACAGCAAAATACAGGTGACAATAACTATCGAGGATCGGGCTACAATCAACAAAGATATAGAGATAGAGAAGACAAAAGACGAGGAGATAATCGAAGATTCGTGAATAACATTGAAGAAGAATATGATGAATCAGTTACAGGAAGTGAACACTCAAAAGGCAACGCCTCGACAGAAGAGTAACCAGTCGGGGTAATAAATTAAAAGATACCAGCTACTCCCAAAGTATTGGTATTTATAGTAGAAGTAATATATCAAATACTATAGACGTAGTGATAGACGATGACAGGAATGTTGAGATAAGGGATGCAAGAGTAAATGATAAAGTACGGAAATTTATAAAGAAAGAAACTTTTGAGGACAATCTTGGACGAAGTTTAGGGGGAACAATTAAAGAAAAGAACACAGAAGAAATTGTCAGGATTTTGTCAATAGATGAATGGAAAGCAGAAAGTATATCGTATGATAGAATGCAAGGCCGGCCGAGTATAAAGTTGATGATACAAGGTAACGTGGAGGATTGTTTATTAGACACAGGTGCAAGAGTAAATGTAATCCACAGAAAGATTTTTGAGAAACTAACGAACGTAAAATTAGAAAAGGCAGATATTAAATTAAATTGTGTGAACAGTAGTCAGCTAGATTGTATGGGTAAAATTTCAGTGGATGTATAAATTAAAGAAAAACGGAGAAATATCACGTTCATTGTAGTAAATGACGTAAAACCAGATATAATAGGAGGAATAGAACTGCAGATAGCGTTTTGAATCGAGTTACATTGGAAAAAGAAAGAAAATGGAGTGAACAAACAATTTTATCAAGTATGTAACTTAGAAGCCAAATTTGGACGTAAGGTTACAAACGAGGAAAGATTCAAAAGAGCCATGGAAATTAGGAAAATTGCAGATAAACCAAAGATTGTGGATATTGTTAAAAAAACATCAAGGAGTTTTTATGGCGGATAAATGGGATATCGGATGTACGACGATGATTAAACATAGAATAGACACGAAAAGACCTCCAATTAACCTTAGATCACATAGGCATCCAGTTAATCTGGAAGAAAAGATCGATGAGACTATTAAGAATTTGTGGGAAAACAACATTATTAAGAAATGTAATTCATCGTGGAATACACCGATGATTTGTGTATGGAAGAAAGAAAAGAATGATGTTAGAATTTGCTTGGATTTTAGACAGCTAAACCTAGTCACGGAGATACTGGCATTTCCTATTCCAAATATGATAGAAATGATGGACAGACTGTATGGAACCAGATATTTCACATCAATTGATTTAGGCAATGTATACTACCAGGTCGAACTAGAGGAAGATTCAAAGCTAAAAACAGCATTTTCCACAAAGCTAGAACAATTTTGTTTCAATAGACAGCCGTTTGGTATAGCGGCGGCATCGGGAACGTTTCAGAAACTCATGACAAAGGTGCTCAGAGACATAGAACAGACAGTGGTATATTTAGATGACATTCTTATATTTTCAAAATCGTTGGAACTACATTACGAAACTTTGGATAAAGTATTGGACCAAATCGGGAAAGCAGGTTTAAGAATTAATCCGGAAAAGTAATCTTAAAAACGGAAGTTAATTTTTTGGGACATTTAATTAATGATAAAGGTATACAGACGGACTCATGTAAATTA
Source organism: Girardia tigrina (assembly GCA_001938485.1). NCBI lineage: Eukaryota > Metazoa > Platyhelminthes > Tricladida > Dugesiidae > Girardia > Girardia tigrina. The sequence continues at coordinate 10,683 of MQRK01252250.1, read as the reverse complement.
GATGCCATAAATACATTTGAAAAACCGAAATGTGTAAAGAATCTAAGAAGTTTCTTTTAAATTTACAATTATTACAGACGATTTATTAAGGACTACGCAACAAAGACCAAGACATTGGAAGAACTGTGTGGATTCAACAAGAAGAAATTGTTATGGACAGACGCATGTGATGTAGCATTTGCAGAGATGAAAGAGGCTTTAACAACACCACCGATTCTAGGATTCCCAGACTTCCAGAAAGAATTTATACTGGACACAGATGCCAGTGTCGACACGTTTGGAGAAGTATTATCCAAAAGAGGCAAGAACGGACGTGAGAGAGTTATTGCATATGGTTCACACTCCATGAATAATCATGAAAAAGGATACTGCATTACTAGGAAAGAGCTGTTGGCAATGTATTACTTCTGTCAGCATTTTAATCATTATTTATATGGGATCATAAGGTAAAAGATCATAAGGCAATTACGTTTTTAGTTAAAACAAAAAACCGATAACGGCGCAATTTCAGATATGGTTAAATTATTTATCAAGCCTGGACATACACTTAGAATACAGAAAAGGAACACATCATTCCAACGCAGATATGTTGTCTCGAAATACATGTGACACATGTACACAATGCTTGATGGCTCATGAAGATGCTAAAATGATGAAGATAAAGACTCGAAGAATCAACGTACTGGACANATCGCAGATATTCAAATATCAACAAGAAGAAATAGAAGAAATTAAGTGACCGAAGTTAAGGTAAAGACAGAAAGCTTACGATTGAAGACGGTATAATAAGAACAAACATGGGGAAGATTTGGATACCAAAGTCAAAAAGAAATAAAATGATCATACAAAGACATACGCTATTGTCGCACGCGGGCGCAGAGAAAGTAACGAAATACATCTTAGAAAGTTATGACATGATCAATCGGAATGAAATAATAAAGGAAGTAATTGGACAATGTGAAGCATGCCAAAAAAGTAAAATATTAACGACCGCTACAAAGGAAAACGGGTGACACTAGTCGCAAATGAACCATTTGAGAAAGTGCACATAGACATATGCGGACCACTAAAGGAGACTTGGAGAAGGAAAAAGTATATTGTTGCAATCATAGATCAGTTTAGTAGGTACATATCTTTGACAGCCATTACCAAATAGGATGAAATAACCATAAAAGACACCATAATGATCAAATGGATCTTGAGATTTGGAGCACCGAAGGAAATACATACAGATTGTGGCAAGACATTCGAATCGAAGGTAATAAAAGACATGGCTGAAAGCATGAGCATTAAAATGTGTTACTCAAGCCCTTACCATCATAACACGAATGGAATAGTAGAAAGACAATTTCGGACAATTAGAGAATATTTAAATGCATCGTTACATAAAAAGAAAGGATCAGACTGGGAGGAACTACTACCGGAAATAGAATTCACATTAAATGCAACTTTCCAGAAAACAATAGGGAAGAGCCCAGCGGAAATTATATTCGATAAGAAAATATACAGAGAAAGATAGCATAGTCAAGATATAAAGTTACTGCAAGAAAAGGAAGACACAACAATCAAAAGAAATTTTGAAATCGGAGATGAAGTACTAGTCAAGGTGGAAACGGGGATAAAGAGTAAAGTTAAATATGAAGGACCGTATAAAGTGATAGAGAAAAAACACGACAGAAGGTATAAACTAATAAATAAAGATGGCAGAATTTTAGATCGAAACGTGGAAAAATTGAGAAATTTCTTAAAGAAGGGGGATATGAAGGGTTAATTTAAATTTTCATCTCACCAGAATAATTTATCATTTTTTTAATTTAAAAGGTAAAAAATATTTGGTAAAATAATTTCGAATGTTGTAAGTTTGTTGTTTGTATGCCGTTTTGATTTGTGACTCTCCTACTCAGATGGGATTTATATGTTTATTGATTTATTATTTGAATCTAATGATATTAATTTTAAGTACTAATTAATTAAAGTTTTATAATTATGAATTTTAATAATATTTTTAGTAAACGATTTTAACTTATTAAATTTAATATATTTTAAAAATTAATGTTCATTTTAAAAATTACGTAATGCCTTTTCATCCAATAAAATTTAAGAAATGAAAAATTAATATTAAAAACTTTCCCATTCATTGTTTTTTTAGATTTGAATACTAAAACAAAAACTATATCAATCAAAGAAAGATGATCTCTGAAAATTGTTGTGAAGAATCTGTTTGTGCTGTAAATAAACGTTTGCATTCAAATTGTGATGTTGTTAATAAACCCAATATTATAATATCTATAATTATTGATTTCTTATGGGGAAATAAAACTACCAATCTTTATATTTCATATCTACCAATCTCTGACCAATTGATAATATAACAGTATATTAAATCACTCTCCATCTTTAATTAATAATCTTTACTGGTGAGAAATCCATTTGAAAAATTAACAAAATTTCAAACACTTTTTATAACAAGTAAAACGAAATTAATATTTGCTTGAAAAAAATATCAAAATATACAAATGGGATAAAATAATGAAATTAAATTTAATACATTAAAAAATTCTCTGGGATTTGAAGATTAAAATTAATTTCTTTTCAGATTTGAAAGAAATTGTGGTTTTAAATTAAATAGAAAGGAAAGAGGCCACGAGAGATAATTAATTAGAGCGCAGATATAAATAAGTAAAACGATGAAAACAAAAGAGCTTTCTACTTGCAGATTTTCTAAATAATGAGTTTCAAATATCTTCTGTGTTATCAGTCGGCTCTTAATAATATATAATGATTATGTATTACTCAAAGTATCCTACACAAGTATTAGATGATGAATGTAAGTCAATGATTCATGTGTAACTTAAACTTATTTTGATTTAATTTACAAATTATACAGCATAATTTAATTTATTGAGTATGATAATAATAAGTAATACAATATGAGGATAAATATTATTTTGTTCCATAATATAAATAAACAAATCTAGTCACGAGCTAAAAGAAACAGAAAATATATTTCAAAAAGATATTATTTATACAGTTATATTGTTTTTTGTGATATAAAATAGAGAAAACTGTATAATACATAATTTAAATTTAATTATTATCTCTGTATTTTTTGTCTAAATTGATATCGAAATATTCGTTAAATATTCAAATTGTTAGAAAATTTCCAGACAAGTTTTAAATTATACTTTATTTGGAATTTTTATACTGTATTATGTGCCAAAATAATTGAAGGAAAATTTGATATTTTAGATCGATAAAATTTACAGTTTGACTATTAATAATCTGTAAAATTTCAAATAATATTTGCTTGGTAAAATATTAGATTGCGTTGATAGGGTAGATCTTAATTTAATAATTAATTATTTAAAATAGTTCAGGGTTATATATCTCCAAGGTCTGTGGAGTTTACACATATTTCTGTTGGAAAATATATTTGAATGATTCACTTTCAGAAGAATACCGGATACTTAAGCTAATCTAAAAAAACGATACTCTTAATCGGAAAGGAATTATTGTAAAAATTTGGAGAGTGAACGCACTACCAGTTACTTAGACATCTGTTTCATTTAAATTTAGCAGACAAAAAAACGAGAGAGAGAATACAGAAAAGTGGTAGAATTTGAGACTAAAAACAAACCGCTTAAGGGTGTACTTACTCCAGACAGTTGAGACATAGGATAAAAAGATAACTTCATGAATCTTTATTTAATCTAAATAAGAATAACTATGGGTACTCATACATATGAGATAAGTATTCAGAGAGATTAGTTGATACAAATCGTGTTAACATTTTATCCCGGGATTGTCTATGTTAAAAAATAAGTATTGAAATATTTAGTTTCTTGTTCGAAAAACTTCGGATGAAAAGATTTATTTTCCAATAATTAATTATCGTTGTACACAAGGTACTATTTCATTCTTTTCAAATTTTATTTAAACGGTGTGAATAAAATAATCTATGGTAATAAATTCTATGATTACTACACTATGAAAGTACTTTCATAATAAGAAATTTCAAGAAAAGGTTCACATAATAATAGTAGAAAAAATAGAGAAATAAGTTAAAATCTCAACTTTAATATCAAGTAAAATAAGAATGAATATATAATTCTATAATAAAACTATATGAATATAATTTAGAAATATGAGTAAGAACCATTATTAATTCATACGATTTTTACTTTTGAAAATTCTTGTTTGAGAAGATTTATTTTTGACGAAACCATTACAAATATTAATATATGTTTATTTAAACGTAATAATACATCCTTAACTGTAAATTAGACTCAACTGCACAAATAAATAAAAAACTTGTCTATAATTTAGCTGAAATGGATTACATTCAGATTTTGGGTAACTATAGATGTTTCAAAGGTTAAAGCTTAATCATTTCCAATGGAATTTCAAAAGTTATTTATTATTCATGTCCCTTTTGTTAATGGAGAATAAGATTTTGTATTAATAAGATGTTGTATTGTATGGGAACACGACATTTAAGTCGCGAAAATTAAGCCTCGGAAATTAAAATTTTAAAAAATGAAAAACTCCAGTAAAGTTTTGAAAAAATGAAAAATTCAAGTAAAATTTAAAAAAAGTAAAAGTTTCAGTTAATTTTAGAAAAAATGAAATATTCAAGTAAATTTTAGAAATAATGAAAAATTCAAGTAACATTTAGGGAAAATGAAAATTTATTATTTAAATATTTAACTTAAAGTTTTAGTTTTTGATTTTAATCTAAAATAATATTTAATTATTTAAATTTCGATCAGTGAAATGAAAATTATCAAATTCTTCAAAGCAAAATATATATTTATATTTTCTTTATATTTATAATTATGTTTATATTTTATTCTATTTGTTGTGAAAGAGAATATCCAACTAAGAAAAATATATTTGAATTAACAATTTACAATAATGATCATTAAAACAACACACACATTAAAATACATTAATATTTACATAATTATTCCACACTCGTCCTGTTCGACAACTTAATTTCTGTATCTTTTAGGCTTCTGTTGGTCTCGAACTGGATTGCGTCTCACTCTTGTCTCATTAATATTCCGTCGATCTTCCTCTGGTATCTGGTCTTCTTCATGTACATCATGATGATCATTTTTGATACTTTTTGACATAACTGTTGTAGCCTTTTCTGATTTTCTCGTGTCATTTTGTGGTATTCTCAATCTTTTGATATCCACCACATTTCTCTCAATTATTCTTCCATCACTATTATTTGATATTTTATTATATATAAAATTTTTTTCTATAATTTTATGAATTTTTGATTTCTAAATTTTACTTAAATTTTTCATTATTTCTAAATTTTACTTATTTTTTACTTTTTTCTAAAAATAAATCAAATCGTTACTTTTTTTCTAAAATTTACTTCAATTTTTACTTGTTTTCTAAATTTTACTTGAATTTTTCATTTTTTCTATAATTTACTTGAATTTTTAACTTTTTCTAAAATTTACCTGAGTTTTTCATTTTTTCAAAACTTTAATGGAGTTTTTCATTTTTTAAAATTTTAATTTCCGAGACTTATTTGTCTGAGACTTAATTTTCCGAGATTTAATTTTCAAGACTTTATTTTCGAGACTTAAAAGTCTTGCTCCGGTATTGTAAATACATCATTACTTATTAAATATCATTGACTAAAATTAAAAACACTTTGAATAAATCATTATTAGAAAGAGAAAAATCTGAAGACATATTGAATTAATTATTGGTTCTGCTATCCCATTAATTTGCATGAACTAGACTATTCTGTAAAGAAACCCATTTGTTTTTTGTCTTTTTGATCCTCTTAAAGTGTTCTTAAATCGAAGCAAATGTGCTTTTATTCGAGTATGGACAACTATTTGTAAAATACAAATAAGACAACAAAAATTGCCAAAATATGATTTATCTTCAAAAACATTCATTATCACTGTCATCAACAAAAGACTCATTTTTTCTTATTTTGACTGTACATCACCTTTTCTTCGGTTCGAATTTAAATTTTTTTCAGCATCTTTAGTTTAGTTAACACCATGAATATTTTTATCATTACGATTTCTGATTAACTTCTCCATAGGTACTTCCTATCCATTTCAGCATTCAAATCCTCAGCATTCAAGGATTTGTTGTATTGTACACTTAACTAAACCTGAAAAGCACTACAAACAGCAACAACTATCTCAACAATCTTTTGGTGATAGTGGTATTTTCTGTAAACTTCATAGGCATATTCTGGTGGTTCCTCTTTTATTCATTGGTAACGTTCATCATCAGCTTTAAAGCAATCATTAATTATGATTTCTAAGAGTTGTACAAAGTAGTAGTTTTCACTGGTATTGCAACATCTTTTAAACTATATTATATTAGTAGGTTATCTTACATTTATTCTGAATCCCATATAAATCCTAGATGAGCACAAATAAAGTAAAGTTGTAAAATAAGCAGCTCATTTGCAAAAAACATTATCCATTCAAGATTTCAAAGTTTTGTATCATTAAACTACTCTTATGAACGTTTTACTGCTAGAAACAGTTGTTTCGATTACTACAGTTGCCAAGGCCAGCGCTCTCGATGTTTACGATCTTGCAAAGTGAAGTACGCAATCTTTCAGATTACTAATAATTAATTATTGGTTTGAAATGTATATAAATTTTATATAAAAATATTTTATACTACTCTCAAAAATTTTCAATTTTTAAACGTTAAGTGTTAAAAAGTGTAATCAGGAAATTAAGAAGTGGTTAATTATGAAGTATGTCATCTTTTATAATCTTGATCCATCTAAATATATTATAATATGGGTGGGCTTTGATTTAATTTTGCAGAAATGTTTCAGTTATTTTATAAATTATATTAACGCATTTAACTATTATTTAAAGACTTTATTTAATATTTTCTTACCGATTTCTGTCAAATTATTCCGAATTTCGCTGTATAATTTGCTGCCAATAATATATTTTGACAAGTGACATTCATTACTATAAACAGCATTAACGATCAAACAGTTTAACGTTAGTTGACTTGTCGATTCCGTTAAGAGTAAAGTGTGTACGAAAGAGGAAATTCGGCATATTTTACAATATTGCAGTAACGAAGACAAAAATCCAAGCGATATTGAGTCATGTGTATGGTCATAATACTGTCACAGTTAGTTACGTAATATTTTGGTTTTTCGATCCCATTAAGATATTTTTGATGTGAAAAATGTAACTCGCACAGGTAGGCCCTTCATCAAAATAGATAGCCATGTATATGACAGTAATATATAGGCATCTTAGTGGTGACATCATCGACAACAAGCTAAAAGTCTACAATTAAATAGTAGAAAACTAACTGCATAAAGCTGCATTAAAAACTCTATATTTGGGTTCAAAAATTAAGAAAAGACTATGATAGATCTAATTTCCATCTGCGAAGCTCCGCCAAAAGAAACAAAATCAAACATATTATTAAACTGATGTAGACAAAAATGAGAAATCAGTCACATAAAACAATATTGAGTAAAATCCTTCAACGTCAAAGAATGTATACAATTATCAATTTTTTGAGATTTACCTATGCACTTAGACGATCTGTAAAAGAATCGTTCACTGAGTTACTTCGAAAAATTGATTATAACTGTAAAAGAAAAGCTTCCAAGAGATTGTTACATTTGTTTAAGAGTAATCCGGTTGGAATCTGGTATCAAGTGCTGATGAAAAATTAGTCCATTTCTACAGTCAAAACAATGAACTCAGACATCTTAATTGACCACAATTCACATTAACAGTGACAGAGGCGAAATCGATTGAAAAGCTATAAAAACAAAATATATTGTCAAAATTTGTTATGTTTTAATTGAATGCAAATAATATATATTCCTACGTAATAATTTTACGGTATTATACATTTAAGGTATTTAATTTTACCGATAAATTCACGTGTCTCGGAATTATGAAACTTTTGGTCCTACAATTTCAATTCATTTCGTTATGCCATTTTGATGTTACTCACATGATTTTTGTCTTCCTAATATTCTCATTATTTTTATTCAAAATAAAAACAAAAGCCAAAATAAATAAAAGAAAAGCATTAAAATAAATCGAAACTATAAATCGATCGAATAACAACGATGGAATGATTAGTACACAAAAAAGAAATGAGCACTTCTCATAAGCACCCCATGTTGATTTGATCTAGTTGATTGCTGTTCTGTTGCTCCATGACCATATTCAAGTATCTCTATCCTTGCTCGGGTATCCGATACATGGGAATAGATTATGGGTAGTTCAAGCATTCGTGGAACGAGCAGTAATATTCCAGAGACAAGGAGTGTTGGAGAATGTGCTCTTAGACTTGGTCTAATGTGTCAGAAGTTTGAGAGTGCAAATATTTCTGTAACTTTCTTTGACAGAGTGTCTGTTTCCTGTTCGTTATACTAATCGTGTTATAATTATTATTATTAAAATTATAATAATCATTATTATTATATTGGGGGTCTAGGAGACCTTCTACACCAGGCTCAATAAAGAAACATATTTTTACTTCGATGGCTTCACGTCCGTCTAACAAACAACTATCGTTATCAAGACACGTCTATTTGATTTAAGCGATTTTTTAATGATCCACATTTTAAAATTGTTAATATATCTAGAACAAGTTTGCCTCTAAAAATTGAGACATGAAATTATAAAGTAAAAAGAATTCCTTTGTGTATTCATTTTCTTCCAACAATTATTTGAGGATGAAAACAACATTTATAAAAACTTGGTTCTTCTTATTTCCTTCGTCATGTTTTATTAAATACTAAAACGAAAATTTTTCATTTTATTTAAATTGATAATGAATTTATTGAGCATTTTTTTCATAAATTGTGCTAATTTATTATTTTTTTCCACAATTTTAATTCATGTTATTTATTATTGTAAGATTTATTAATGCATACGATTAATTATTATGTAAATCAACGGCAAAATTAACCCTAGGAAGTATTACAAGTATTATTTTATATATGGATTATTCGTATTGTTTATTTTGTGTAATGAACGTTTTAAAATGTTGTAGAGAACATATTTTCCAATAAAAATAATTATTAACTTAACGTTTTTATTAAACAAAAATAAATAGAAAATATTACAAATATAATGAACGTTATGGATATTACATTTGACAAATATTATTTAATATAAGATTTTATTTTAATATTACAATATATTTTTATAATATATTTCTTATGACAATATATTTTGACGCAACAAGATTGTAAAAGATAACCTAATTAATAATTAATTCTCATTTTTTATTTAAAATTAGCGGTTTTATTCAATTTTACCCAAGATTTTTATGAGTAAATGAAATTGATTTCAACAAATTTTTTTAATTAAATCGTATTTCATATATTTTTTGTCAAATATTATATTTTTAAATATCCTTTTTAAGTATTGTTTTTTTTTTCATTTAAGACTATAAATTAATTTTAGAAGTAAAATAAATCAATCATCAAAATGTACATTTGAAAAAATATTAGAAATTTAAATAAAATATCGATCTACAATCTTAAGAAATGCTCCTAAAATGACTTTATCCGAACCCCGTGCAGATGGATAGATTCTGACGCACCATAGAAAACAATTTGATTAGGTTTCGAATTGAGACAAAAAATAATATTTAAAATCTCTTGAACTGCACCGTGTCATCATAGAATTTGGTCAGTTAAATAAAACAAAAATAAAAAATATTTAAATTTCTATTAGAAAAATATCAAACTCTCAATAAAGTAGTGAAACTCTTCCTTCATAAGTGTCACTAATTATTGACAAGTTAGATTTATATCCACATGTTTGAAAATTGTAATTTGAAATTATATAATATCTTTGCTCCTTCTTTTATCAGTTCTTAATTATGTTCATCTCGTAAACCTGTCCAGTTATTTCTGAACCTATTTGTCTATGTTGTGTAAATTTGTTCAATTTTAATTATAATTTTTTAAAGTTACAATATAAGTCTATATGTATTTATAGATGTATGTGCGTTTCATACAGAAGCAGTAACCCGATTTAGTTGTACTCGCACATTAATTCATAAAATGCAAATTAATGTTATATTTACCTCTCCTTGAATTATTTCTTTGAATGTTTTGAACAATTCAGTTTTTTCATTATTTAATCACCATTTTGTTTACTTTAGACATTGGCAAAAAGTGTGATTTACAGCCAATTTAAATTACTCAGATCAAAACACTTGTCGATGAACAAACACAGTCAGTTAGACATATTGCTGCTAAATGTGATGTTTCAAATTGCTAGTGTCAGCAGAATAGAGAAATTTGCTGTAAGTGTAAAAAAATGCCACTGGTGTTAGAAGCTTAACTCGTGAAATGAAAGGGTTCTCATCATCCACAGTTTAAAGCGTACGTCAACATTTACAAGCATCAGGAACCTATGTCAGAAAAACAACAAAAAAGTTTCAATTATTATGTATATATTATTTTATATTATTTTATATTTGAAAATATTCAGGTACATTATTTCAGGAAATCTTCAACCACATACTAACAAGCCTCGATGCCAGCGAATATTTTACTTTTCAAATGTTTCTCTAAATATAGAAAAAGGTAAAGTCAATAACCTTATTGGATTCTTGCTCACAAGACATTATAACGAACACCAAAATTTATTTCTATAACAATTAGAATTTTTTAAA
>MQRK01252249.1:70457-81789 GCA_001938485.1 Girardia tigrina | reverse complement strand
TATCTGTCAAGAAATACCTTATTTATTTTCATACGATAGTTCAAAGTTAAGTTATACGCGATTGAAATGTAAGGTGTGAAGTTTGACCCGTTTCATATCGAACAACCTAATATTTGTTTTTTCAAATTTACATTTTCACAATGGCAACCATCATACGAGTTAAATGAAAGCGTTCTTCTTGTCCACTCGACGAAATCGTCTATCCATTGAAAAAAATAAAAACCAGTAACACCGATCAACAATCTGTCACACAATTCTTTCGATTCGTTACCGATAAAAAATTCCAATTATCATCGATCGTCGAACGGATTAATAAAAAAAACGTAAAAAAATACAGCAATTTATCGAATTGGACTATGGAAAAATCATAAAAGATTATAATGAGAGCGACCTATTGGCATGGAGCCCCGTCATGTTGGAAATAATTGAACTGACGCATTTGAAAGAACCGTTGTACTTTATCGCGAAGAATGCCGTTGTACACAGGCGAAGTGATAGTAGTTCCCTTGGGACAGAGCCATAGACCACAGCGACCTCTGGCAGTAATTGCACCCCAAATCATAACTTTCGGCGTAGTCCGCACAGTCGGAACAGTGTACTGTGGCCTAAAGCGGTGACCAGGCGGTCGGCGCACCGTGTGGATCCATGTGCCTTGCTGAAAGACTGTGGTTTCATCATTGAACATCACCGAACGCCATTGATCCACTGTCCAATATTGGTAAGCTTTTGCAAATGCGAGCCTATCACGAATATTCTTCGACGATAAACGCAGTTTCTTGGTAGGCTTGTACGATCGAAAGCTTCCTTCAACCAGACGTCGACGAATTGTTCGTGCGCTAGGCCATTTATCAATGTTAGTTGGAAGATCAGCTTGTATTCCGCGGGAACCAGCAAATGGATTGGTCTTGTAGGATCTCAAAATGGCTCGATCTGTCACTTTGCTTGTGATACGCGGCCTTCCACTGCGTTTCGTATAGGCAAAGACACCGATGGCTTGATGAAGATGGAGAGTTTCGGTTACTGCAGTGCGGCTAATATTGAATCGCAGGGAAATTGCACGGTTCGAAACTCCAGTGTCGTGTAAAGCGACGATTTGTGCCCTCAGAGTGGGTAAAGGTTGGTTGCCAGTTTTGTCGGAATAGTCACAAATACTTTTATGTATAATAATAGCATTGTGGGTATGCTAGTAAAGCTGTATTCTTATTGGATGTTGGTTAAGAACATTATTTACATGCACTTATACACACACGCACATAGATATTAATTTTCTTTCAAATGCAAGAGTGACCGGTGAATTATGGCCACGACTGTATTTCAGTAAGCTGTATACACTTCGGAACGCCTACGGGTTCCTGACCAGCATAGGGGATGGCCCGGCTGGTAGCAACAGTATCTGGAGGGGTAGGTGTATGTTAATATATATTTACAGGGGCCTTCATTTTATATTCACATGAAAATTTATGTTAGAGCGAAGATAGCCTCAGAGCGATAGACGACGACTTTCCAGCGTGTTCGCCGGGGATGGCCCGCGTCGCCTCTAAAAGGTTCTGCGATTCTCTCTATCAATAATTATATTTGATTTAATAGACTCTATTCAGTCACAGTTATTTAAACTTTATCTGAACTTAATAGATACCTTCCTCTCAACTGTAGGATTTTATTAAGAATTTTTGACACACATTTATTCAAGGATTTATTTACGAATGGATCTGCTTCGTTAAGATTCATTTTTGAATAAAATCACGTTTCCGCAAATTTTAATTGTTAATAAGCAAAATTAATCGATGTATATTTATTTCAATTCGGCTACAACTGGTAACTCTATTTTAAAAACATCTGCGGAATTACTGTAATATTTAACCATTATTAAAAGAAATGCAATTCAAAACCAATATATATATATATATATATATATATATATATATAATTTTTATCTTTTAATTTTTTTACTTATATATCAAAAAGACAATTATTTGTTAAAAAAAAACTAAATTATGTTTTAACGAAATCAAACATAGGCTATCTCTCATCTTGACCAACATCAGTCTTCTCTGTACCTTGTATCACCCTCGTAATCCCTAACATTAAAACTTCTCTCTAACGTTTCTCTAAAACATCTCCAAGAAAACTAACTACAATTTGAGTCACTTGGTCAATAATTAGACTAGTATTATTAACTGGTACATTATCCATCAATAAATTAATTACTAGAACGATTAAAAGAAATTACTAACTCGTTATAAATTACACATAAAATGAGAAAGATTATAAATCGGATTGGAATTATCAATTGTTAAACCATATTAATATAAAATTCTATCATAAACTATAAACCAAAGTTGAATTCTCAACTTATGAAGTTACCAAACTAGTCTCTAAAAGGAGTTAATTATCAAAGTTGAAAATTTATATTTACAATTGTATAATTTATTCACACTCTAAAATTCATTTCACTCTCTAACTCCCGACAAAGCCGAGCGATCGTTCTCTCCCTCACTTTTGACTCACATAACCTCTGACGGCGAACCACCTTGTTAACGACTTATTAACAACTCGACCTTCCCCTACGGTGGGGTCTATCATGGTATAAAAGCGCAATATAACTCTTCTCCAATTCAAACGCGATACACTTTCGGATATCAATAAAATTAAAATACGATTTATAATTACATGATAATTAAATAAAATAACAAATATTAAGATAAATTATATTAAATATCAACAAGTCATATTAAATATCAAGATACAATTACCAATAAAGGCTACCGCGTATAAAATTAAATATATCAACCGTTAGGATTAACATAATTAACATAATATGATTAACATAATATCGTAAGAGTTGACTTAAAATTTGATAAATCGATTTCTCGTTGAAGACGACATTTATAAAAATGAGAAAAACACGCTTGATTTCAAAATTTTATTTTTGCAAAAGTACTGAATATTTAAACAAACTTAAAAATTAATAATTTAATTATTATTTTTTTTATAAGTAGAAATGTGTTTCTACATAACTCCCCCTCATATTTGAAGATCTTGTATGCCGAAGCAGGGTTTAAGTCTATCTACTGAAATGCGCTTGATATTTTCATCGACTTTCACTTCAAATGTTTTCAAATCCGTGCTTCGGTTGATAACCTTGAACAGTCCTTCATATGGATTTTGAAGACCTTTTAGTTTCACGCCTGATCCACACATATTCACAGTTGTATAGATCCTGTTGAATAAAAATTGTTTGATGTATTGGTCTTCGGTAACGAATTCTGTTGTAATATTTTATTGCTTGCTCAACAGTCGAGTGTGTTGGAGTTTCATGATTGTACGGTTCAATAATTATTTCACCTGGAATGTTGGCGGCGCTTCCGAATACCATTTGCGAAGGTGTCACAGGCTCATCGCTTCTTACTGAATTTCTAATGCCTAGCATGACTAAAGGTAGATCCTTTGCCCAAGTGCTCTCTGCATTGTTCTCATGTGCTTGGAGGGCATTTTTCATTGTGCGATGGAACCTTTCCACTTTCCTATTGCATTGTGGGTGATAGGCCGTAGTGCGTCGATGTTCGATGCCATATTTCTCACATAGCTTGTTTAATGTTTTGGAGCAGAATTGGGTCCCCTGATCGGAAATAATGATTTCAGGACATCCATATCGAGAGATCCACTCTCTTTCGAATGTTTTGACTACCTTTGTTGCCGAGATTTCTTTAATTGGTATGGCTTCTGTCCATGATGTCTGCCTGTAAATTAGAGTTAAAATGAATCTTTTACCTTCTAATTGCAGGAGAGGACCAACAATATCAATGTGGACCACTTTGAATCGTCCACGGTTTGGAAATGTCTCAAGTGAAAATTTTGTATGTTTGTTTATTTTGGTTTTTTGGCATTCATGGCAGCCTCGTACCCATTGCCTGATTTCAGACCTCATTTTTGGCCACACATATCGTTTTGCTAAAAGACTGGTTGTTGTTTTGACTCCTGGATGGGCTATATTGTGCAGTCTCGAGAATTCTTGGAATCTGTATTTGTTTGGCAAAATAATTCTGTCCTTTTTTGTTGTATCGATTAACAATCCATTTTTGGTTTGTATGTTCAGAGATGTTGCTCTGTGGTTTCGAAGACTTGGATCAATGACTTGCTCTCTGGCTAATTCTTGAGTTTATATTCGATTCAAATTAGATATCTCATGATCTGGTCTTGATAGGTAGTCTGCAATTGCTTTTGATTTTCCTGCCACATGTTGCATGTCGAATGAGAAACTAGTAATGAATTCGATCCATCTCCATTGTTTGTTGGATGGTTCTATCATGCTATGAATGTGCAGTATGGGTTTGTGATCGGTTTGCAGAATGAATTTGGTTCCTTCTAAATGATATTTAAAGTGTTTGATCGAGAGATATACTGCTATGAGTTCTCTGTCAAATGCTGAGTATTTCTTTTCTGCTCCATTGAGTTTGCGAGAGAAAAAGGCTATTGGCTCCAGTTTTTTTCTGATGTATTGTATTGATTAGGACTTGTACCGATTGCGTTAGTTGAAGCGTCCATGTATAGTACCATGATTTTCTCCTGTTTGGGTACTGCCATCGAGGTATTGTTTGATAGACTCTGTTTACACGTTTCGAATGCTTCCTGGTGTTTTCTCGTCCAAATAAACAGCTTCCTCTTGTTGTTGGCTGATGCGGCTAAATCATGTAAAGGTGATATTATTTGCGATAAATGTGGTATCATCCTCTGATAGAAAGTTACTGCTCCAATGAAGCGTTTCAGTACTTTGCCATTTGCTTGAGCTTTTATATTCATTATCTGGTCAATCTTGTCTTGAATTGGTTGTATTCCCTCACACGAGATGTTAAAACCCAGAAAATTCACATTAAGTTGATGGAATTTGCATTTGTTTTCATTGATTTTCAGTCCATTCTGTTGTCGACGACATTTATAAAAATGAGAAAAACACGGTTGATTTCAAAATTTTATTTTTATAAAAATTGTGAATATTGAACAAACTTAAAAATTAATAATTTAATTATTATTTTTTTATAAGTATAAATGTGTTTGTACACTCGTATACTGGATTGGCACTGCGATTTTATCGAATTCCTTGGACTGGGTATTTCAAATAAGTACCATATGCACCAATACACCGATTCCTTCATGCCCTTTTAAAAATTGAAAACTGCATATTTTACACGATTTGAAATTTACGATTTTTCAATTTTATGAATTTTATAAACTTTTATTTATAGATCTAATTGGTTATATAACGTATAGTTTGAAAATAAAATGAAGAATCCAGTTTTTTCCTGTGTACACAACATTTATCACATGTGGCTATGTAAAAATAAACTGAAAGTTTTTTCGACTTTGAAGTTATTCTGAATCTAAACAAGAACCTAATCGTAAACAAAAGTTATAATAAAAAGTTATGATAGTAGTAATGTAATAGAAACTATTAAAAAAGATGAACCAGTATACTCGGGTCACTAGTACACAAGAAAAATTGTTTGCCTAAACTAATGTTAGAGTAGTCTGGTTTCTTTTCTAATCAATAGATGAATATAAAGAATAATGTAAGAAATCACACAAATGCAAAATGATTCTATACGTATTGTAATGACAATTTAAACGATAATAACTAACTTCAAAAATAAATAATAACCTTGAAGTTAAAAATATTGTTCTTGTCTTGATGATGGTGATACACAAACACAAATGATAAGATTGTACGTAAAATAATTATTAGATAATATTGTAACGATCGGTTGGATAGAATGGCACTGCTGATCTTAGAATAAAATAGTTCAAATATGTTGACCAATATAATGCACTGAGAACAATAAAATAGTCATAAAATAGAATAAAGGAGTTTCAGATAATTGGCGAAAATTTCTTAGCGTATTATGATAAAAGAATTAGCAGGTTGCCAGCGAATATATGAATTCAAATTGTGAATCAATTTATCGAATTTAATTCAAATTCATAAATCGTTGATAGTAATTAATGATTATTTTATCATAATTATAAATTATGATTTAGTTTTTCTATTTATTCCTTGATGACGATTCTGCTTTTCTTTTCTTTTGTTTATTTATTCTACCTTCTGGATTTCAAAGGCTCTTTTTTCTTTTATAGTTAAAAATGTAACGCATAAAAAAATACAAAAAATAAGATGTATAACAGTAGATGAGTTGTGTGAGAATCAGTATATCAGTCACTGTCAACGAAATTAGTTAAATAAGAACATTGGTTAAATAGAAGAATAATAATACACGTACATCATCTGACTTTTTGTAAATCTACACATGAAACTATTTGAATTGCACACGAATCAAAATAATAGTAATAATACATGAACATCATCATGAACATGAATCTAAAAAGGTTACACTGCAGAAACAATAAATTTAAAATGACCATTTTCTGAAGGTTTTCAACATATTTCTCAAATAAATCAAAAACTCCATTGGGTGTCCAAGATAATATACTATATTAATTTAAATGTCACAAGTGTGAATCCTTGTACATTGGAGATACAAATCACCATTTCTGCACTAGAATACCTGAACACACCCAATTAATTAGGAATAGCTCAATTCTCGATCATATTAAAAAATGTAGAAATAGAGATAAAGTTAACTATGAAATTGAATTTACAGTATTGAAGAAAAATTTTGACACATATCATGAGAGGATAGTCACTGAGGCATTATTAATAAAGCATTTAAAAATATGCTTAAATGTTTAAAGTGAATTATCCAATCATATTAAAATTATTTAATAATTAACATGAAAAAAAGATTATTGTGTAATATTCAGTGTGCCATATAAATGACTTGTAATCCGAAATTATTTCATAACTGATGATGCTGTAATGGCGAAACATATTTTATTGGATCCGGGTAAAATAATATGATGTAATTTTAAAATATTCAATAATATAAGTTTTTTTATATTTTTATAATTTTCCAACAAAAACGCCAAAACTCTACACTTAAAATGATTTAACCCACACTCAATAAAAATAGTAAAATGAATTAAATTTAAAAAATGAAATTACTTTTGTCCACATGCAAAAAACAAACAGCTTAATTAAAATCACTAAACGTAATAACCTCTAAAATGATGGACAATAGCCGAAGTTCAGTCAATACGAAGTTTAATAGTTCTTTAAAATCTATCTCACCAAAATACACAAAATAAATTGTTGATATGATTTTTCCGACGGAATTGGTTTTTTTCTATAAAAATCGTGCCAGTCTTCCGTCGTACGATAAACAAAATAAACGAAATATAATCTCAAAAAAAAATTATTGCGAGTGGTGGAAAATTCTTTTCTTTTCAAACAATATACGAACTATAATTAATGTTAGTAATAATTGTGTTTGATATATTGAATGAATTTTTAAAATTCAAATTTTCTTTAATTTTTAATTTCGCTTGACGACTTAATGTCGACTTAATAATGTGAAATCCGTGTGTTGCTGCGTCAATATTGGAAGAAAGGTTTGACAAAACAAGATGCTGGTAAGTCAATTTGCAAAGTTGAAGGTACACAAACGGTCGGAAGAAGTACGACAATTGGTTGGTTCATGCGTTGCAATAAAGGGAACTTTGACTTGAATGACACTAGTCATTCTGGATGACCAACAAAATTGGATAACGATGACTTGCAAGCAGAGTTTGACTTGAAGCCTTCGTCAAGCACTCGGGATTTGGCATTTAAGCTTAGAGTTGAAAATTCAACCATACATTGGCATTTGAAGCAGCTCGACTTTTTTCACGAGAAACCGCGTCAAGATCCACACGAACTCACCAAAGCACAGGCCGATAAAAGAGTCCAAATTTGCAGACAACTGCTACAGAATCCACGAGATGACCACTTTTGGAAACTAATTGTGACGTCGGACGGGAAGTGGGTCTACTTGATCAATCACAACCGAGACAAGCGATGGGCTCCAACGGGTCAAGCAACACCGTCAGTTCTAAAACAAGGTCGATTTGGCTTCAAAATCATGTTTTGCGTCTGGTGGAACTTTGAGGGAGTCGTGCACTTTGAGTTGGTTTAGAACGGTCAGGTCATTATTGCGGAGCTCTATTGTCAACAGCTGGACCGTGTCTACGAGAAGCTCACAGAGAAGTACCTTGTCTTAATTAACCGAAAACGCGCACTGCTTAAGCAAGACAATGACAAGTCGCATACCGCAAAGAAGACCACATGCAGGATCAAGAGTTGGATGGACTCGAAATCCTGCCGCAGCATGCTTACAGTCCTGATTGCGCTCCATCCGACTATGGCCTCTTCGATCTACGCAACATTTCTTGAAAGTCCGCCGATTCAAAGCATTCGATGAAGTTGAACAATCATGTCAAGAGTTCTTCAATTCGAAGCAGCCGGAATGGTACTTTGACCAGACAGTTGGCAGAAAGTATTCGAAAATGATGGATTGTACTTTGAAGATTAATTGTTATTTATTTAAAATAAATTCTTGCATAAAAATTGTATTTTTCATTCTTGACCGGAAACAGAAAGATAAGCCATAATATTAGTATTTTTCAAGGCAATTTAAGATTGTGGTTAATTTTAAGTATTATTATTCACATTCTCAATGAAATATCGAAACAGTCGATATTCGTGAAACTCAATCAATTTGTTTTTTAATCTTTCTTACGATTCGACTGATTATAAATGAATATGTACAGAAAAACGCAATGGTTCCTTTTTGCTCTTTTAATTCGTAAATTGTTGTTTAGTAAACTGAAAGATCTTATAGTATTATATGTTTGTAGAGTTCTCAAGTTTTTCAATCATAACCATAGATCTTTTATCAGTTCTGACATATTTTTGCTTTGTAAATTAAGTATCAAAGAGTAGGGAAAATCGAAAAATTCTCAAAAATTGTAATTATCTTTGTGAGGAATATTTAAAATTGTTTGAATGTGTGAATGTACTGATGCTATATGTTGATTCGAGTATGTTGAAATTAAAATTGTGATTCTTCTACGCAGATGGAAATCGGTAATTTTTTATACATACAGTGATTGACTTTTCGAACATAATGAAAATAATAATTTGATAAATTTATATTTTTAAAATTAAGAATTAAAATTAAGTTTAATATTTTTTGAAAAAAAGAAAAGCATTTAATTAGATTTAAATAAAATTTAAATTAAATTCATTTTTAACAATTTGATAATATTTTATTGTTTTAAGTTTTTATTAAGAAATTGTTAAAATTATTATTTTTAATTAATATTTTAAGAAATTAAATATTTTTAAAAGATCATTATTAAAAATAGAAATAACAAACCAATTATAATGACGTCAGATGGTGAAGATCTTCCGAGAGTTGTAATGACTCTCAATGTGATAATAATAAAAATTCAAGTGTAAATTGTCTCAATGTTCCTAACAATATTACTTAAAATTTACGTGCATTGAAAGAAGTCTTGATTTAGATTTTTTATATATATATTTCACTTTCTAAGGTTTTCATGAGAAGATTGTGAATTATGGCTATATTTATAGATGCAAAAGTACTAAAGGTTTCTTGGCTCAACTGGTAAACAGCTACTGTCAGGTCGCTGCACCGAGCTCTTCTGAACAATTTTCCCGCACATTAAAGGGATGGCGGTCGCTACAACTTGATCCGGTGACCGGCAACTTAATGGACATAATTTACTTACTTTGTATAAAAAAAAGGTCGACTCACTGTAATTATTATTATAGAATTGACTAGACAAGTCGCCTTTCTTTTCTTTTATAATTTTGAGATGACCACGTAAAGTGTAATAGAAGAAAGTAATAGTCAATTGTCTTGATTTTAAAATAATGATATATTAAAATACAATGATATAAACTCATACAACAAAATTGTCAATAAACAGAATAGAATAAATATTTCTATCGAACTAAATAATATCGATACTTAAGTGGATCTTTAGTTCAGGATAGGTAAGGAAAAACATCGGTTTACATCAAATTTCTCGCTAAATAATTTATTCTATTTTTTATTTCGAATTTAATCATCAGTCTTTTACTATTCTTACACCGAAACCGATTTTTTAAGAGACACAACGATGTCCACGCAAGTGAATTCAATAAAAAAACAATTGTGAGCGAGTTAGGAATTACTATCGTCAAACAGAAATGCTCGAGTAGAATTACAATTATTATTAGCAAATTGTGGAAATTCCGCTTTCAACTTATAATAAAAAATTATTTGTGAATTGTTTTTTTTATTTTCAATTTAATTATTGATAATAGCAATAATTAAATACTAATACTAAAAGATAATGGTGGGAATAATATAACACTCAGCTTCTTTTCTCTATTTTTTCCATATCTTCTTCTTTCTTATTTGATTGAATTTCTTCTTGCTTCGTCAAAAATAAATATAAAACATAAAAAATAATAATAAATAAAAAAGGTACATATAAAAACCTGTCACACATTCATATCAAATTTAATTTAATTCAGATTTAGACAAAAAGATACATATTTAAAGACCTGTTTACTACAAATAAAAGTATTACATAATCAACACTCGAATAGAGGGTATTACAAACATAACCAAATACCACAGGGAACATAATCTATGGCCAAACAATGTGGATGATAAGATAATGTTTTGCTCAGATCTTAATATTTTCACGAATTAACCCTAATGAGAACGTATCTAAATAACTAGAGTGAATGTACACTATCCTCATTATTAAATAAGTCCAATTGAGTTAATATAATGAATTAGTATTGTATATATAATATAATGAATTAGTATTGTATACACATTCTGAGCTCTCGCAACGAAAGTACAATTTATATGATAATATATATGTACGTATTAGTATTTTTTGTAGTGTATATAAAACATCATATATAATTAATTGTTTGTTATTTTGAAATTTAATGTACAGCATTTATTATTTTTATTATTATTAATTTTGGATTATATTTATATTCGTAATTATTCGTTCAAGTCCGCAGAGACGGTCGCGCCGCTTGCCTCCAGTAGCCCCAGAAGGCGCTCGAGACGCTTCTTACTGTGATCGAAACTCGCGTCCGTGTCCGCCGCTATATTCGCCTCTAGGAATCGATAGACGCGTTTCTCCAGCTGATTGCTACAGCACCTCTTACCAACCCTATCTTCTTCATTTTGCTCTTTTCGTTTTTTTTATTTTCTTATTTTAACAACAATAAGAAAAATCGATTATTCAATAACTTTATTAGATATCATAATTTTTTAACACTAATTCGTTTAAACAAACGAATTCAGGTAAAAACAATTTTTAATTATTAATATTCATATTTATATATATATATATATATATATATATA
>MQRK01252249.1:28787-63518 GCA_001938485.1 Girardia tigrina | reverse complement strand
TTGTTTGAATCCGAATGAGAGTCTGTGCCAGTTGTCGTGGAAGACTTTGTTTGATCGGTTTCACAAGAATATGACTCCGGGAATTCGAATGCAATGGAATAACGAATCGGTATGTTATCGCAATATAAAAACACCGAAAATCAAAATGGAATCGACAAATAAGAACAATAAAACCGTGACTCGGATTGACGGAGTGGAAATGTCCGAATCTAAAAATAAAGGACCCGTGATTGGCCAATCTAAAAATAGATTGGCCAATCCGGTAATGATTCGATTTTTTTTAAAAAAAAATGATTTTCTTTTATTGTAACTTTCGAACAATGTTCGAATTTGTTTAAATGATTCAATCCAATATTATTGAAAATAATTTGGCGCGAAAGCGTTTTGAATGAAAAATTTTGTGTACGTGATTCATTTTTTGTTTAATCGAATCAATTTTTTTATAATTGCGGCGCAAAAAGGTGTTTTGAAGGTGTTTCGAGAAGTCGCCATTTTTTTTGTAATGTTTTAAAGATGAATAAAAATAATTGGTGCGAAACAAATTTGTGTACGTCTCTTGAAATAATAATTATCATTCGTCCGATTTTTCAAGCGATCATGGAACTCGCTTCAGTAAACGGTGATGCGATCGATGCATCGGAAATGACATCGAAAGACTATTATTTCGATTCCTATGCTCATTTCGGCATTCACGAGGAAATGTTGAAAGACGAAGTGCGCACATTGACCTATCGAAACGCGCTCCACCACAACAAGCATCTCGTCAAAGACAGAGTCGTCTTGGATGTCGGTTGTGGCACCGGGATTCTCTGTATGTTCGCAGTGAAAGCCGGTGCTCGGAAAGTCATCGGTATTGATTGCTCGGATATAATCGATTACGCTAAGGAGATTATTAAAGCCAATAAGATGGAAGACAAAATATCTTTAATCAAAGCGAAGTGGAAGAAGTCGAATTGCCGGAAGGAATAACAAAGGACGATATAATCATCAGCGAATCGATGGGATATTGCTTATTCTACGAATCGATGTTGAATACGGTGTTGTTTGCCCGCGATAAATGGCTCAAAACCGGAGGCATCATCATGCCCGACAAAGTCACTCTGCATTTATGCGCAATCGAAGATCGCCAGTACAAAGACGAGAAGATCAACTGGTGGGAAAACGTCTATGGATTCGATATGAAAGTCGCTGTGCCGGAACCGCTCGTTGACGTCGTCAACTCGAATCAATTCGTCTCGAACTTTTGTATCGTCAGAGAGGTCAATGTGTATGGGATCAAAGTCGGAGATTTGTCGTTTTCATCGCCTTTTGCGTTGGCTGTTCGCAATAATAGTGAGCTTCGAATTTTGAGACCCCCGCGACCCGGCGCTCACCCCCCATCACCGGCGCGCTGCAGCCACAAAACCGCTGCGCCCGCTCTCGCACCGCCAGTTTAAATAGTAATATTTAAACAACATATAAATTCCTATTTTTTAATAATTTCTATTTTTATTCATTTTTTAATAATTATCATAAATGATAATATAACATCCCCCTTTGGAAATCAATGATATTTTGGTTCTGAATTCCTGGTACTTCTAATTGGGTATCTCGTCTTTCTGACAATTGATTCTTTCCTGGATATAAATGACGTACTTGATTCATAATCTTTTGGTGCGTTTAATTCCCCGTTGTACTTTTTTAACTGATTATAATTTCTTCTCATTACTTTCTGCGATGTTTTATCTTGAAAAATATAATATACTTATTTAAAATCTTTTGTATTGTATATGGTCCACTGTATATTGGTTTACCCAATCTTCTCTCTCCGTTTTCTTTAACCAGTACTTTGTTCCCGATACTTAATTGCTTATACCATGTGTTTCGATTATATATATCAGCTGAGTAACCACAACCTGTTTTCATTTTGTCTATTATCAATTTGTTTAGTTTTTCTTGTTCTCGTTGAAGTCAATTCACATAATCACTTATTGATTTTGTTGTACAATCCTTGTTGGTTGTGGTTAAGACCATTGGCTTTCTACCATAAACAATTTCAAAAGGACTAAGGCCTCTTGTCTTTTGATTTGAATATCCTAGTCCAAACTCAACCACTGTTATAATGTCAGACCAGTCGCCTGTTCTGTTCGCCATCATACACGATCCCATTAACTCCTTTGCAGTTCGAAAAAGTCTTTCAACTAAACCATTTGATTGTGGGTAATAAGATGAAGAGGGTGACTGTGTTTTTTTCATACCTGAACAAAATCGTCGAAATTCCGTTGACGTAAAATATGTGGCATTATCTGAATAAATCTTTTCTGGTTTTCCATATTTAGAGATCCATTGATCCCATAAGGACTTTATGATCGTACTCGAATCAATTTTTTAATAGGAATTAAAGACAGATATTTTGAGAAGTAGTCAATGATGTCTAGTACATAACCATGACCATCTTAAGTACAGCGAAAAGGACCATAATTATCTATTCCAATCATTTGAAATGGTTGGTTTACGAAAAAGCTCTGAAGAGGGGCTTTATCACGACCATTTTTTTCCCTTCATTCTTGAGCATGCTTCAAATTTTGTAACGAAATTCTTTATATCTGTTGTCATATCTGGCCAATAAAATTCAATTTTCATTGCATTTAAAGTTCTTTCAATTCCAACATGACCTAAAAATTTATGCATTTTATGAATCATATTGAATCTGTCAGATTCCGGAACTATTAATCTGTATGCATCTTTGTCTAATAAATAAAGTACATTTCCTCTAAGGCGTAAATCTGGTAATTTAGACAATAAAGTTCTAAATCCTTTGTTTTCTTGAACATTTTTGTGTAGACTTTTTATCTATTTCTTTTTTTTAATATTTTGAAAATCGATTTAATAACCACGTCTTTAAATTGATTGTCATCACTAATAAAAAGCTTGCATATCGTTTTTTCTATATTTGATTTATTTGAATCTTCATCGTTAAAAACTTTGACATTTCTTTTCTTAAGGGGTTCATTGTGTTTCAGTGTACATTGTTCACAGTAACCTGGAAAGAGCATCGGCATTAACATGATCATTTCTCTTCCGGTATTCTGTAACCATATCGTAAACTTCCAGTTCAGATTTCCATACACAAAATTGATAAGTGTTCGGACTATCTCATTTAAGAAACCATTTTAAAGCTTCATGGTCAGTTCGAACTGTAAATTTTTGTCCTAATAAATAATGCTTAAATTTTAATACAAAAGTATAAATTGAAAAAAGCTCTTTTCTAGTAATGCAATATTTTCTTTGGCTTTTAGTCAATGTTTTGGTAAATTAAATAGATAATGGGGCGTCATCGCCATGTAAGGAGAACTAAAATCGAGTTACAAATATGTATTTTAAAAACACCACAAACTGAATATTAATAAAACAAACATAAAAGCGAGAAAATTGATAAGAAATTTAAAGATTCTTAAAGTTATTTTAAATATTAACTTTAATTAAAATAGAATTTCGATACTAATAAGTTTTTTAGATGATGATAATTAATTTACTCATTACATTAATACTATTCAACTATGTTTTTGTATCGAAAACTTAATAGATACACATATAATGTCGTATATTATTTATATTGTTAGCTACGCTATTTGTGGTATAAATAGTTTTCTTTTCTGACATAGGAATAGGAATTTATGTGCATGTCTTTTGAATTTTGTTCTCTTGTTGTCTGGTATTCATATACAGTGGGTTGCCAATTTATTATGCACTTATTTTTTGAAATTTGAATTTTGATAGAATTTTTTGTTTAAACTACAAATTTCAAGTCATGTCGTTTTTTTTCATTTAGCAAAGTGTTTGCTTAAAAATACGAAAAATACGAATAAAATTTAAAAATTTATTAGAAATATTACAAATATTTTATTAACAAAAACTAATATTTTGCAATACCGCCCTTTTCTCGAATTACAGCTTCTATGCGTTGTAGAATACTTTCTATGTAGACTTTGCAGTATCTATGAGATTTGGGGTACGATGCCACACTCTGTTAATGATTTCTATTAGCTGTTGCTTGGTTGTTATAACTTGTTTAGCTATTACCCTTTTCTTGATTTTCCATATGTGTTCCATGGGGTTCATATCCTGTGAATTCCCTGGAAAGTGTAAGACTTTAACATTTTTTTCCTCTAGAAATACAGTGACACTTCTAGTTTTATGAAAAGATGCCAAATAGTGCATACAGATATAATCTTCCTCATTTGAGACCCAGTTTACTTCTTTTAATATCACTTCGAGTACTATCTTGATTCGGTTAATATCACGTTTTTATAATTTTCTTAAGACATGATATTAGCAGGTTTCAACTGTAGACTGATCCATCATTAAGGATAATCTGTCACACATCCATCACCTCTTTTATTGTCACGATGTCATCATCCCATGATGATAAATATTTGATCATTTAAAGAGAATACGTCTTTATTACCAATGTTTGAATTTTGGTTTCTTGGAGTTTTAATGTTCCATCAAGCAATATTGTGGACGATTGGTTGAATCTTTTCTAGACAATATATCTGCTTTGCAATGAAATGAGCTTTCACTAAATTGCATGTCAATGTCCTAACTGCTGAAATTCTGTCGTAATGGGTTTCTTCGTTTTCAAATTAACGGTTACGGTATTGTGATTTGTTCTCAAGACAAATAGTTTCCCGAACATGTTGTGCTTGTAATAAACAAAAACTTTGTGTGCAGTCACAATTTATTTTTGAATATCAAATATCCTTTCTCATTGCTATTCAAAGCTTTTGATCAATACATTTTTACGAAACTTCGACTTGAAACATTTCTTTGAGAAATTAGCGAAAGATTAGTGTCAAAGCACGCGTCCGTATCCAGAATTAATTACTTCATAAATATTTTAAACGCAAAAAGTTTAGTTTCAATCAATACTTTCTTCACTACTCAAAACTGTCTTGCAGGAATCTTTCCAAATTAGTTTTACCTGATTTTTCTAATACTTACTTTCCTGGTCTCTGGATGTTTATGGATAGTCTTTGATTAATCATTTGTAATAATTGCAAATATCTATAAAACTACGAATACTATAAATGCATCTATTATATATCCTAGAAATTTATGCTCTTTTATAGAAATCTACAGTTATCAGGGTTCAAACTTCGTTCAAAATGGCCAAATCTTTTAACAACTTCAGATTTCAAAGTGCTGGTGTAATATTTCGTTAGCTACTAATATGTAATCGAGATCAACTGATGTCCGACTTTTTTAAGTTCATAGTAATATAATTATTGTCTCTTGAAAAGTACCGAGTACTGAATTTATTCATATTTGCATTCTTGCAAAGCAAAACTGATATGACTTTGTTTTTTCTTCTACTAGTCTCATTCTACGTGTTAAAATGCGTTTCCGAAATCTATGGTGCTGAAATAATGTTTCCTGTGGAGGATATCCACTATCTCTTTTGCTTTTGGCATCGAGAACACTTTTCTGCAGGTAATTTAAATCAGCTTGAAGTTTAGGCATAAATGTGAATATTATTTGCCCAGTGAATATTATTTGATAACAATACAAAGCGATATAAATTATATATTTATTATATAACTTAACCCTCCGTAACATGGTGTGACATATCTATAACAAACCGTTGTAACTCTTACAGGATCTCTAATTATTAACGTATCGCATTTTAAATCACTGTTGCATATCTGTTACACATCGATCTATACAACATCGGTGATTTATTAGTAGTTACAGATGACGTTTGTGGTAGGATGATGTATTTGAAAGTTCTCTCTATTACATTGTGTGGAGTGCGCGCATGAAAATTTCTTTTAAAAATAAAAATATTTGTGCTATTGATATTGTTGATATTTTTGAAAAAACACAAAGGTAAATTGATTATTTTGGATTTTATTTACTTAGTTATATAAAATAAATTGAAATATTATTGTATCATTATTATTTTTGTAGCGTTGTAACACAATGTGGCAGAACTGTAACACTCCCTTTTTTATTATTTTTTATATGTTTATGTTAAAAATAAATAAAAACAAAAAAATACGTGTTTCATTATTTACAAAAAGCTACTGTTTCACACAATATTTATGTTTTTTTAAGATATTGAGTTACGACGGGTTAAAATCATTTTAGGGTAAGTGGATTTCACATCCCTTTCTACCCAAAACCAAAATTCTTTAAATAAGGTTTATGTTCCTCTAAATAATTTGATTATAATTTATAAATTATAAATAAATATTTTTATAAAGAACTTCTTAATTTTTGATCTTCGTTTCAAATTTTAATAATATCACCCAGATACTCCACCAAAAGCATACAGAACAGTGGAAATTCAATACATAGGTATTCATTTCTCTCAGAAAAGCCGAAAATGTCTCATAAATCTAAGCCATCTTACGCTGTATCGGTGAGTTCCAAGATATGGTTTAGGTTAGGTTTAAGTTAGGTTAGGTTTAAAGAGCGTAGTGGCCCAATACCATTGAAAGTTATGGATAAAAATAAAGTGATACCATATTTATACTAATTAATTTCACACTCTTTTTTAATTTTTAAAATTTATTTTTACCTTACCTCTTCAGAAAAATAACTTTCTAAACTTTTTAAATTTTCCGCAATTTGAGATTAATGAGATTATAATGTCTTGTTTTATGTCCACTAAAGGGCACACGAATTCCTATGGATTAATTGAAATTCTTATAAAACTTGCAAAATGGCTTTGATGCAATTCCTTTTTTATTTTAACCTAATAATTAATTCGATATTTTTGATAAAATCATTTTTATTTTTACAGAAAAAAACTTTCCATTACAATTGAAACCAAAAGAATTTACTTATCCTTTAAGATTGATATTATTTTGTCTCTTTAATGAATAAAGAAAAAATAACTTGAAAAAAATTTTAAAACAATTTAGTTTACTGAAATTAAAATTTTATTTGATATTTTAAAAGCGTTGGAAATTGTTAATTTAAATTATTGTACAAATTGTAATAAACAATTTTGTTAAAATATTTAAGGAAATATTTGTTTAAATTTTAACAATTTCAATTGAAACCCGAAAAAAGCATGGTAAAATTATTCTTATTTATTTAAAAACCGTCTTAATTTATAAAATATTTTTATTACTTTTGTCATTGTTCGCGTTCATTACACTATTGATTCAGTAAATCGATTTAACAGTCAATCTAGTAAATATGTTCAATAGAAGCAAAGGGCAATTTACCAGCGGACCTTTAGTTTTTCAATGTTTAAAGTGTGACCAGCATATGAAGAATTCTATATATATGAAGAAAAGAAATTTAACGTGAGAATAGTTATTAGAAAATAGAAGAAAGCTAAAATTTGCATTAAAAAATGAAATAAATGTAAAATACATAACAAAGTCATTTAAATTAAGATTTATGAAAAAACTTGAAAATAATACAAAGTTGCGAAAACTGTGTTTATTCATGACTCAACCCCCTGATATATTTTACTTATTTAGTAATTATTTTTTCAAGAAGATATTTTTTTAAGTATAATGAAGTTGTTGTGATGGGTAGCAGGAACAAGTACCTATTGATTGCGCAAGATCCCGCGATCTAGTGAATCGGTCGAATAAATAGAGTTTGATCGTGACCCGGTTACACCCAGTGATCACCGATCGGCGTGCTCTTTGATATCGGTTGATGATAATATCGATATAGTAAAACAAGAAAAATAAACGACGAATCTTTATTTTAGAATTAAAATTTTCATAGGACTTAAATTATTTAAAAAAACAGTTATTTTATATATAGTTTTTAAGCTTATTGACACAAGCACCAAAAAGTTATTTCAACATTGATATTTTCATCAAAATAATTTTTAGCTTAAATTGCATCAACCATATTGTTAAATAAAAATGCAGAATCGACTTTTCTTTATGCTGCCTACTACAGGCACTTCTAATATATTTTCTTTTCATTTTTTGGATGAAGATTTGAAGCGCACCAGGGCGAATAGGGTTAGGGTCACCACAAAAAAGTTTTGGCGATTTTTGATATTATCTTTCTCTCTTTCATCGTTAACGGACTAATTGAATCGAAAACTTTGTTTATATGAAATTATGCCCCTTTATTTTTTTCCTTGATATAAATTGCGTATTTATGTTTCCAATGGACGCGAAAATTTAGTCTGAGAATTACTACCATTGATTCAGATAGGTTGCCGGGCAAAGTAAATTAATTCAATCGTCATATGTTCAATTTCATAACCAAGATCGATGATACTCAAATAATTTTTATTTCAACAATATTTATTGAAGAATCGCAAATAATCAATAATCCTCTTTATAATAACCTGGAGAATATTCCGGTTGACTTTTGTACCATTTTGATTATGATTCATGGTTAAAGAGCTGCGAGAAATCTTCCATTTAAATTGATTTTGTGTTATAAAAATCAAAAGTCAATAATGATTAGATATAAACAGACTAAGTCGAAATCAAAATTTTTATTTTACAAAAAAACTTTGCTAAGCAACTATTTTGACACACCATTTTTATATAATTTTCTCGATCACAAAATTAATTTGTATACAAACAATTTTATAATAAGAAATATTTTTTCTTTTAAATTTCCGATTTCTCGATAACATCCTGTTTAAAGGATTTTATAAAAAAAATTATTGTTCAACTTTAGATGTCTAAATTCCATAAATTAAAAAAAATTCTTTTTGAATCCATAAGATCCTTTCTTTTTAAATACTATATGGTCCAGTTTGTTCCATACCCCTAAAATAAATAAGTAAAAAGATTCGATATTTAGTATTATAGTCTTCAAATATGGCATCACACGGTGGTTAAAATAAATTTAATTTCTCAATACGTTCATTACTGTATCTATTTGGACTCGAAGTATGCCATTAAATATCAGTAACATTCACTATCTGCTAAACCTTTGGTTATATTTAAACCAGTCACGGCCAATTTTTGTATTTGTTGAGATCTTCTGCCATATTTCTCAGAATCAATATGTTTTGTATTGTTTTCACATTCCAGGCGTAGAAAGTGCACCTCTCTGCTTTGTATGTCAAAATTGCGACCATATTGCATTAAATTCTTTTGGAATCTCTTCCTACAATAATTTTCTTAGATGCATGAACTTACAATCTCCCAATTTATCATCTCCGAATGGGATCAAAAACAAAAAATAAAATAAAATTTGAATTATATGAATAAAAAACTACTTTAAATAATAAATTGCAATAACTAGTGTAACTAAGAAAATTATTTTATTAATTAAGGAAATTAGACGCTTTTCAATTTTTTCTTGAACACTGTTTTGAAAATCATTGTCGTTTATCTCATTGCATTTTTCCGCACATGCTCTTGTCATGCTTCAAGTTCCGGATTAATTTGAGCTTGAAGACTCACCTGACTCAAACTTCGATAATGTAAAGATAAAAGGTTCTTAGAAGTACTCCAAAACTGATGGTCGTTAATGAGTGAAGAGCTTTTGTCGTCGACATCAACCAAGATAGTTCGATTCTCGTTGTCTTTAAAAGATCTGCCATTCCCAAAAACTCCTCTTTGGAAATTAAAACAAACTTGATCATTTCCCATGATTATGCATTTCTTTGACTGTATAAATCCGCAAAACGGGCATCCGAAGGTTCCTGTCGAAGTACGATCCCCAATGCAGTTGTCCATATGGGTTTCTAAGGGACTCGTCTATGACTTTCCTGTCGCTGTAGCATTTGGATCGATGGTTTGTACTTGAATTGCGTTGTCTTCTGGTATCGCGTTCAGTGGTGGATTCACTTCTAATTGTCTTAGCTTGGAAATAATCGGACTAAATGTCGTTTTTCAATATTGTGCGCTGTTTTGAGATGTCTGAAGAGTAATCTTTTGGTCTTGTAGTTTTTTCACAATACGGCAATTGAATCCTTTCGGTCCCTCTTCTTGAGGTACCCATGGTCTATGATCTGTTACAAATGATTAAACTGAACAATTCAGTTCTTAAGGTTTGAATTAATGATTTCTTGCCGTAACGGAAGAATATAGACTTATTTATATTTTTGGAAATCATTAATCACATAAACAGAATAGTCCTATTTTTCCAGGGACTTTCTTCTCTAAAACTTCATCATTCGGAGTTCGAATATAGAAGATGATCGGCAACACCAATATTTCACAAGAATTTAAAAGAATTAAAAATAAACTAATAATTTTCAAAACTTTCTTTTCCAAATAAATGCCAAATCAATACACTACAATGCCTCTGAGGTGCTAGCCACCGGATCGAGTTGTGGAGATCAACACCTCTTTAATGTGCGTGAAATCGTCGCTGGAGAGCGCTCTCGTTCGGTTCCAGTGTCCATCATTTGATGTGTAGGCCTGTACCGGTACTGCAAATGATCTACACCGGGTCCCCGAAGAGTGTCGCCAAGTACGCGGATCAAAAGACCTCATAGGTTGTGCCGACGAATATGAAGTTATCGAAGATCTTTTTAAAAAGTTTTGTCGAAATATTCTCGTTCCCAGATTCGGCCCAACTGATTTCATCAAAAACGACGAAATAAAATTAAGAATTCGATTTGGTTAGAAAACATTTATTTATTCAAAAAATTCAAATTTGTGTAAATAAATTAATTATTAAAGCAAAATTATGGCAATTGATATTCATTATTAAAAAGTGAATGCCATTTTTCAAAAAAAATTTGAAAAATGGCGTTCACTTTTTAATAAAGCAAAATTATTGTTTTAATTATTTTTAAGTTTTTTTAATTGTTGTTTTCTCGGTTACAACAATTCAAAACTTTCTTTTTCAAATAAATACCAAAGCAAACGCTGCATTACCTAAAACAAAAATTTAAAATAATTTCCCTTACTGGATTATCGTAAAAATGATTATTGTTTTCTACATAAAAGATTTTAAATGTTTTAGATGTAAATAAAATTAAGAAATAATATGAGAAAAAGTTAACTTGAAAGAACCATTGATGTGACCGTTTAGGTTTAACTAATCTCCACCTTCTCGAACCAGCTCTGAACTCCACTTTTTTCGATTTCTAACGTCACTTCACCGGAAGACCCACTTAAACAAATATGGTGGTGTCCGAATTGTGTATTATTTTCGACAAACGTAAAACTTCTGCCGCATATTTATCAATAGGTTGAAACATGATAATTTGAACGAAGCGAATTTGTGGAAAGCTTTATACAGCTTCTTTTCATAAACTTTATTTAAAATCCTAAAAACCTTTTTTTTGCGAAATCTGTTGATTTTCCGAAAAATTCATATAAATAGAAAGCGCCTGTCATCATTGAAAACTGGTGTTTCACAATTCCCATGAATTGTTCCAATTGAATTTTTCGAGATATTCCAAAATTGCTTTAAAATTCATCATAGCCTATATAG
This sequence comes from Girardia tigrina, assembly GCA_001938485.1. Classification (NCBI taxonomy): domain Eukaryota; kingdom Metazoa; phylum Platyhelminthes; order Tricladida; family Dugesiidae; genus Girardia; species Girardia tigrina. The sequence continues at coordinate 52,142 of MQRK01252249.1, read as the reverse complement.
CTTATAATTGACACATACATTCCCTGTGACTGTTCCGCGCTTCCACCGCGACATGCAGCTGAATGGCGGAGCCGGTTTTACGAACACCGTGTCCCCGACCGCCAGCTCCTCCTGCGATTCCGGCTGTACTTGATTGAAAGTTTTTGACAATAGCAATCATCTCTTTTGTTCAAAAACCATCGACACCGGAATTGCGTTTAACAATGCCACTTGGACGGTTTACGCATCGAAATCGGGTATCAATTCGGACCTGAGCAAGGAGGCCAGCCACCCCCGATCCCCTAAAGATGCTATAATTATCAAACTCGTTTCACACGCTGCTCATGGCTGCACATATCTCCGGTTCGCTCTCTTTCCGCTTTTGCCTATCTCGTCCGGTAGACTGCACATAAAGGCCTCTTCTCAGAAAAAATTCCTGAGGCTCTTGCCAGTGACCAACCATTTTCGCGAGCCATCGTAGATCAGATGCAAATTCTTCAACTGCTTCGCCAGGTCGAAGATATCTCGAACGGAATTCTGCATACGCCTCCCTCGGGTCAGGACCGTAGGCGCTCAGCAGCGCTTCTTTTACCACCTCGTAGCACCCCTGCTTTCCCCTCTGTAACTCTGAAAACAATTCAAACGCTCGACCAGCGAGCAGCATTGACAGAGCAACCCACTTTTCAATGTCGCAAACGGCTACCGTCGCCTCAAATTTTCGGATCCATCGAATAACCGGACTGCATCAGTGAATCTTATTTTGTTCATCAGCCGCGATAGATTGAAGAAGACCTGAAAATAAATATATTTTAAAATAATATAACATTACGACTATTAATTTAAACAAACGGATTTATTAATAATTTAGTAAATCCATATAAAATCACACCACAATTTATATTATTTAATTTATTAATCACACGAACGATAAAAAGATTCAATATCGAAATCGTAAAAAATCATTCTTCATTTGGTGCATTTGAAACAGTGTCGATTTGGAAAAAGTGTCAGAATCATTAACGGCGTTTATCTAATAAATTTGTTTGAGGCGTTTCTGACTATCAAACGTCCACTGGGTCCATCCCGCGAGACAATATCAATTTCCCACTTTTGGTCTTTCATAGAGTTCGTCCATTTAGAAAAATTATAGAAATTTAGATCCAAATTCTCGAAAATTAATTTTTTCGAAACACTTCCACCAATTTACATACCGATTATTTATTTGAACGATGAATCTGATCAGACAACACATCTTCGAAATCAATAAGTTTAATTTTAAAGGTTCCTTTATTGACCATTACATTTTCAGTTTTCAAATCAACATAATAAATTCCTTTCTTTATCAATTTATTTAATTCAATCAGAATATTTTTGAAAATTATTTTTATTTTATTCTCTTTTTTTTACGTCATTACATAATCAAATAAATCCATCCATTTATTACGTAGATATTTTTTGGTTTGTATTTGAAAATGATATATTGGAAATAGCTACATGCACCCCTTGTAACAGTCTCGCGCCCCATGGGGGCGCGCTACAAAGGTTGAAAACAACTGACTTACATAGTTAATGAGTTTATTGAAATACAATTGTCTCGGTAAAAATTCCGATATAGATGGATCTTCAATGAAATACCATATTTCCGTTCTCTTGTATATCTCCACTAGACCAAATTCTAAATCAGTTTAACCTAATTTTATTGGACCAATAACAAGATATATTGTCGTTCTACAATAAAAAGATTAAAAACTAGAGGACAACTTTTATTTAAAATTCTGATTTTACTCATTGATCAATCATTTAAAACAATCAATTATACAATAAATTGATTTATACAATAAATCAATTACACAATCGGGCAAACCGTTAAAAAAGGCCTGGGCCACAAAAGCCTCTTGAGCGTCCCAGTGGTGAAAGCTTCCGTGAGCGCGACTCCATTCTTCTAAATCCTGCTGCATCACCTCGCTCAGTCCGCCTCGTCCGTCAGTGCCAGCGACATCATATCTTTCAAAATATTATTCACTGGATATTTTTTTATCATTAGCATGTTTATAAAGATAGTTGTGTTATGTATTAGGATTACTGTTCTTGTGATGATTGGAAGATTAATATTAATAAATAGATGTGTGTTATATGTACATAAAATTAACCCTAGTTTATTGAAATATCATGGTTATAAGATGAAGAACTAACTTGATCTCGTACTAATTGCCACTGCAAAAATGGTTTATCTTTTGTTTTTATGTATCATAAAATTATATTATAGCTCTTATCAAAACTTCAAAATTATCTTCAAATCATCCCATTACACTTTCTACCAATAAGTTTTCTACAGTTTCCAATACTCGATCTAGGGAATCAAAATAATAAATATTATGAAAACGATGAAACCTAAATACAGCCCCTTGTTTAAAAAAACAATTTAATTAATTTATGCAATGTAAATATGAGAAAAGCAACGGAAATTATTCGATATAAATTAGTAATTTAGTTATAATTTACGATGAAAAAGAAATTATTACTAAATAATTTGTTGTGGTCCAAAATACATGTATTTACACAAATATATATAACAAAAAAATAGAAACGCGAAGTTGGTTAATTTGGCACTTCCACTGATTGACGCATCTACTGGCGAGAGACCACTAGCAATTAACCGATTGACGAGTCATCTAACGGACCTCCGGATACCGATCGCATTGTAAATTTTGTGACTTATGTTATTTCTATAATTTTAATAATTTAAATAATGTAATTCATTAAAGCTGTATTTATTTATTTATTTATCTATAATTAAACTGAGAGTCGAGGAAAAGAAGTCGTCCAGAAAACGAAATAAAAATTAGAACTGAGTGTCGAGTCCATGAAATTGATCATTTGAACTACGGACCAAGTCCAGAAGAACCGAAAAATGGAAAATTTAAACAAATAAAACTTTGACAGATAAAATGAAATATTTATCAAATAATTTTTCTTAATCGTTATTAATTTTTGTATGTGATATTTATCAAATAGAATCGCTAATGAATTTTTGAATATATTCTTGTGAAATCTTACTATAATATATTGAAATTAAATTCTGGTAACGTTTTAAATCAAAATTTGAGAGTAAATTCGACATTTAATTTATCAAATTTTGATTTTATTGAATGTTTAGGTCCATATTTTAATATATCGATCTCATCCTTAGATAAGTTTACATTACTCAAATTAATAATAGTATTTTTAACATCAAATTTAAAAACTCCAAATAATTTTCTTAAATTATTTAATTTCTTATTCTGTGTAGCAAATTTACTTTTATTTAAACTATCAGAATTATTGATAGACATCATCACACATAAACGAAAACAAAAATCACCACCTGCATCATATAACGCGAATCGAATTATTGTCAGCACCATCACAATGTCATTTCTCGCTCTTTTTTCTTTCTCGATCAGTCTTCCAAGCATCGTTTTGTGGATCATTCTGATGTCTTCACTTTGTAGGCATTCATGGAGCTTTGATTTGAAGATAAAACTATTTTTAAATTTTATGAATTCGTTACATTCAAATGCTACTTTTACAGTTGAAAATGAAAAGAATGGAGTCTTACCTTTTCTGGATCTTTTGGTTGAAAGAAAACCTCTTAGTTATGAGACTGGAATTTATAGGAAGCAAACTGATACAGTTTTATATACTTCACCAGATAGGTTTTGTGAACTTAAGTATAAAAGAAACATGATTAAAGGTTTAATTTATCGCTCCTGGTCGATCGCTCCACTTGTGTTAAATCTGTGGAAAGTGTTAATAAACTAAGTTCGTTGTTAAATAAGAATGGTTATTCTAAATCTTTTCTAGAAAAATTAATAAAGGAAACAGTAAATAAAATATTTTTGAAAGATTTTTCGAAAAATCAGAGCTTCTGATGGATCTAAGAAAGAAATCGAAGGATCATTAGATATAAATAATATGCCTAAATATTGTTTAATTGTACCTTATTCTGAAGGATTTAAAAACTTTAAAAATGCATTGTTAAAAGCAACTAACAATGAATTAAATTTAAAAATTATATCACAATCTCATAAAATTCAAAATATGTTCAGTAATAAATCTTTTACACCTTTAACACTTTGTTCTGATATTTTTTATGAATAAAAATGTAATGTGTGCGATGTTACATATATTGGAGAGACTGCCCGTCATCTCTGTAAATGAATTCAAGAACATGGTTGAAAAGAGAGTAAGAGTAATATTGCACAACATAGGAAAAAATGTAAATGTGATGTTAATTTTGCTAATTTCAAAATTCTGTATAAGCAATTTGACAGTTATTGGGAGAGAGTGTCGTGTGTAGCATTAGGTCAAGTTACCCTAAAATCAATGTTCAATCGGCACTCTCAACCAGCTAATTGAGAATTTTTGATTAGCATGATTTCATGCAATCGATTACATAATCATCATTTTTGTATTTATATACAAGTGAATTAATTATTAATCAGTGACATGAAGATGATGGTTGTCCCGTTGAAATATATTTTCTCTAAATATATTTTTTAATGAATAAGTTTGGTTATTAACCCTTAATTACTCGCGTCCATATAGTTACACTTACGCTCGCGTGGGGAATATATAACCCCAATTTTAAAGGTACAATAAAACATATTTATTAATGACATACTTTTATTTTTATAACAAAAATTAGAAAAACGACATTGTTCTAAATTTTAATAGTAATCATAATCAACATTGTATTAAACTTTTAAAGATATGAAATTTTTAATTTAAGAACACTTTAATCAATACACTTATCACATATCATAGTAGAATGGTCGTGACAGACTTGCTGGTGGCATTTGGCACAAATAAATCTTATTTTTTATCCTTTGATCTTGGGCAGATATGGCATCTTTTATAACTTGTCGATGGACCACCTCTAGAAGGGGGGCCAGGGTCCTGAACTTGAGCATTTCTTTTTCGCCGTTGTTGTATGGCCCTGGGCAGTTGTGGTACAGTCGATCGAGTTTGTTGGTGAGCCTTTACCAAATCAACTGCAAGATGCTTCAAAAACTCCCTTCTGGATATTCCGCTGTCAATTTTATTTTTATAAATCACATAAGCATTGATACCAGTGACGTTGAGAAGGTGATAAAATATATTGTATGTATAACAATTGTATGTATATTCTTGGCGTTTCCCTTAGGTCCTGGTGCCTCCCTCATAATATTGTGTCTACGAACTCGAACGCTAGTACGCGGTGGCTCTTTTGCCCACTTTGTGCATTTATTTTTTGATAAATAAAAGTTATCAGAATCTTCAATTGCGTGTCTACTCAGCGGTTCATTATCGTCATCACTCCATTCTGTGTCAGTTTCATTGGCACTTTCTCTAGATTCTGAATTGTGGTAACTCTGGATCACTTCAGCGTCTCCCTCATCTTCATCGGGACTATCTATTATGCTTTCTTCATCGTCTTCTAATAGACGCTCAACAATCTCGTAGTTAGAAAGATGCTTACTTGCTATTTCAGGTGTTCTAAACATAAAAAAAACAAAAATAAGTAAAAAATTCGAACCATTTCTGTTTTTCGAACACATTATTGCAAAAGACATATGCGCATACCAAAACAGATATTCAATTTAACATCTCTGAAACGTCACAATCTACAAAGCAAATCATGAAGTTGTAGATGAAAGTTAATAAACAGTTTGTCGCAATATTTGGACATGGGTTACATAGAAACATAACCCACTTCATTATCATTATGATACTTGAGAAATAATGCTGACTTAGTAAAAAGATGAATTATAATGATAATTAGTAAAAGCTGCTGTTGGTCGTTTATTCTATAATGTTGATTAATAAAAATTGTTAATGATTGATTTTATAAAATTGAATCTATAGGGTTAGTTCTACAATGTTAATTCTATAATAAAGGGTTCTCAGCACACAATTAACTGAAGCGCATATTCTGCTCTAAGTGAACAGACAACAGTGCCACAGGTTATTAAAACACAACAAACAGATGCACCAAGTTTACACGCAGACACAACATTGCCATAAGTTTCATAGTACACAGTAAACATAATAATAGATGATATAAAGAATCGAGTTATAGTTTAGGAAAAACATCATCCCCGAGCGACACTCGGGTGGGGGCCCATAGCCCATCCCATCTTGACTCGAACCCGAAGGTCCTTCGGACTCTTCACTGCAGGCAGATGCCGAGCGAGAAGAGACGTCAGACCCAAGTATACAGTAAATTAGGTGAATAGTCGAATAAGTTATAAGTAAAGTTAAATTGAGGTTGGGTTATGGTTGACCCTTAACAATCACTGGGGGCTCAGACCTTTTGAAAATGTTACTAACAAAAGGGTCTTGACAATTTACTCAATTTATTTTTATTATTTTTAAAGAATTTAATTTGAATAATTAGATTTTTCAAAATAGTTTAGTTTTTTTCTCTCCATTGACTTTATCAAATTGAAATTTTCTTAATATCAAGTATCAACTTGAAATTACTTTATGAAAAATAATTAGCAGAAAATATGTGATTTATTTTGAAAATTAAATTGTTATACTGGGACAGAACTTTACTTGGCAAACAGATTTTTTTGTCACCTTTTATGGAACGGAATTTCAAAAAAAGACACCCTTATTAATCTGCTGGGTCTCAAAATTTTTTTGTAAAATTTTTTTTTAAAAACAAGTATATCTGAATATAAAATTTTTGTTTTATTTTGTTTCAATGATTCGTTGCGTTCTGGAACATAGAATGTATGCTTACTGTAGTGTCCAAAATACAACTAAATTTACATTTTTTTTAATGTTTTTGCGCAAAAAAGTTTTATTTAGTTTCTATATAAAGATCTTCTTTTTTAAAAAAATTACCTTTTCTGGAAAAATTACTATTACGTTTTTAAAAAAATCTTTGACACTGTACGATGAACTCCTTCACATCGCTATTTCCCTGATAGATCTGCGGCGCCAGGTTGTTGAGGACACTTTGTGTGGTCTCCATGTAAGAATTTTCCATTTCTAACAAAATAAAAGCTTGATAGCAAAATTTAATCAAATTCTAAAAAAATTGATTACGTCTGATTATTTAAACAAATCAGGTGTTTCATAAAATTAATCTGGATCCTTATAATAATTTATAATATATATATATATATATATATATATATATATATATATATATATATATATATATATGCAATATGATAATTTACTGATTAATATTGTAAAACCTATACTTTTAAAACTGATTTTTTAAAAGTTGATATCGGTAATTTAATGTCAGATTGACTTCTAAACGTTGTAAACTTCTCTTCAAAATAACACTTCATTTGAGCGTGAGCTGTCTTCTTAAATTTCTTATTATGACTTCTTCTTTTTGACCAAAACTTAAAATAATTCACGCCCTCTGCATTGTATTCCTTAATTTCCCGTATTCCTGTTTCTCGTCGTCCGTTGTAGACAGTGAACGCTCACAAAACAAAAACGTCGACAAAACAGAGGCAATATAGTTTGCAAAACTTTCAATTTCTGGCTCCATCGAAACGGCCGATTTCATCTCCAAACTTGATCGACATGTTCTGCTGCGATAGCTTGTTACAACACGAGTGAAAAGTAAGCAAAATTTATTTTCACCGACAAATTAATTCACTTCAAATCACTGCTACTGACCTTCGAATATTTAAACAAAAACGATTAATCACTTTCTCCATCACAAGTAAGAAATAGTATCAACAAATAAAATTCAAAATTGCGAAGGAAGCTGACGAAGGAAGACGCCCGGAATAATAAATTATATCAATTACAATTAAAAATTTAATACACAAACTTTCAAAGTCGAAAATTCAGCTTACCCGTCATATATTACGGGTTTTTTACTAGTTGATATTATTTATTTAATTTTCAGAATTCAACAATAAATAATATATAATCTAATTAATAAAACCTCACACAATAAATTCAAATCAATCGATATGAATAGATAAAAATTGATAAATTTTGATCAATTGATAAATTGATCTCATAACTTCAAAGATCAATACTCAAAAAATAAAGATATCACGTAAAACCCGGCCAATCAGAAACGGCCACTTGATAAACAACAACCAAATTGATCTTGATTGATCGGAAAAATCAATCACGATCGCCTGACTCAACCTGACCGTTTCGTCCGTAACTAACTCTTTTCTATTCACATTCATTAGACAAATAGCATTTAGTCTCGATAACAACTCTCTCTCGACACAAGACTCACAAACACAGTCTTATATTTCCTCAAAAAAAAGAAAAAACTTTTGCTCACCAATCAAAATGTGTTGGACGGAAACTATCATCCCATGTTCATGTGTTCTCTCTAACGTGGATCAAAACATATGTATGCGACTAAGTTGTCTGGTGATGCTCTCAATACCCTGGAACTTATCAGTCAGTGCTGCTGAAGTACTGGAAGAATTTGGGATATAAAAATGCTATTTTACAGGACCACGAGATCCTACATTGTAAATGTGTGTATGTTTGATTGTGATTCATTATGTGTGTATGGATGTGACATTTTCAACCCAGAAATGAAATCCTGGCTACATCCCTACCTGGAACGATAATACTTATCTATCTGCAACAACTGCAGCAATCAAAATTGACTCCGATGAGTCAAATAACCTATAATTGTTCAAAATGAACAATTTTCAATTTGATTTGAATTTAAATGTAAGTGAAAAATAATTTTATATAAATCTCTTTTATTTAATTTAATTATATACTTTTCTTTATGTACCTTTAAATATATACGTAATCCGACTTAACCCGAAATCCATATTAACCCGACTTAAACATATTAAATTTGAAAATATATTTCTATAATGGATTTAAAGCCATAAAAATTTACGATACTCATTTAAAATCTAGACAAATGCAACATGATGACTATTAGCAGTGACGAATACAGAAATAGGATAACAGTTAAAATTACAATCATTGTTTTTTAAAAACCCCTAATTTCTGTTTATATGCCGCACAAAATACTTTTGAAAACTAGCGTTTTCCATCTTTTAAAATATGGCATAGCATGATTCGGGATCTCCGATTTCTTCCAAACAAAAACAACGCAGTGTTGAAATCGGAAGTCTTTTTCGAGAGTTTACGTTTCCTTCCTTGAGGTATTGACATTGTTCCGAAGCATTCAATTTAGAAAAGCCAAAATAAACGTCTTTTATTTTAAACTGCTTAATTGAATTAAAGTGTTTTATTAAAGTATTAATAAAATAAATACTGGTAAATCCATTTAATAAATTGAGATGTCCATTTAATAATAATTTATATAATCTAAAAATAAAAAATAAAAGGACTAGCCAATGAAATGACAGAAAATAAAGACAAGATGTCCATTTAATAATAAAAACATTCAGTTAATAATAAGCTTAACTATAGAAAAACATGTTGGGCTCCAAAACACACATACTCGACACATAAATACACACATAAAAAACCACAAACACATGATTTTATGTTAAATTTAATAATAAAATGTCCATTTAATAATAAAAAAATTATTTCCATAAATATTTATAAAAAGTCTAAATGTCGGACTTGGAGTCAATATCAAGAAGTTCTAGTGGGGAAACAATACCCGCTGTAGGTCAAAATGAAGAAAATATTGAGCCTTTAACCAATAATTCAAGAATAATAATAACCGAAAATCGTAAAATATTTTTATTTTTTTTATCCTGATATTTATATAATTTTAGAATTGCAACAATTGATAAAGAACGCATAAACGATGCATTTAAGAGGAGAGAAGAATTTTTTCTTCTTACTCGACAATTGCAGATAGATAAATCGGCCGCCTCTGGTATCATTTCTAGATACCGTTGATCGGGCCAAATAACCACTGAAAGACGTGGCGGCTACAGGAAGCCTAAGATCACAGAGGAGTGAAAATCATGGACATCGTGGAACAAAATCTCCAATGATTCATTAGAGAAATTCAAGTTTTCCTGTCCCAAACAGAAATCAGTTTTTCCAGAAACACAATATGTGCTTTATGTGTGCCGCAGCCACAAAATCGCTGCACCCTCTCTTGCACCCTCAGGATCCGTAGATCAAATGGAAGGTCAATATTAGGGATTCCATGCAACATCACAGTCCCAACAAGCCGAGGCCAAAACATATCATTAATTATGGCCATTGGAAGAAGCGGTGTGATCCATCACCAATTGGTTCTTGGTAGTGTAAATGGTTACATCTACCAGAAATTTATCGAAGAAGTGAATGCTGTGCTTGACCCCAATATTCCCAACCGGCTCATACAGGACAACGTTCCAATTCATAAGGGAATCATCTCGTTACACACAATGATGTATTTGCCTCCATTTTCACCATTTAAAACCCTATAGAGGCAGTCTTTTCTAAATTAAAAGATGTCAGAGGTCAACTGTCGCAGCCCAAAAGAATTTCTGCTCTGAAATCCTTCATCTCCAGTGCCATAGAAAAGGATGATTAAGGGATTTCACCAAATATTTCAGGCATTGTCAAAAATATTTGGGATTCTCTATGGCAAAAGAGGACATTTTCGGTGATTAAAATGGCCTTTGTAAATAAGATTTTGTATATTAAATAAAGCATTTTACTCTTATTTTTATTACAAGTTAATTACTTATAATTTAATATTTTAATTCAATAATAATAAATCTTACCATATTAAAGCATAAAAAAGCTCAATACAGTACTTTTGTAGAGCTATGAGAAATAAATCTCATTATTAATTTGAACAAAGACATTATTAAATGCAGCCATTTGCTTATTAAATGGACTTGACAGTACGACTTAAACGAATCCGAGTAATACCGAAATATTTAATACATATCCTATGAAGTTTTTAATGGGTCTTCAAAATTTATCCGACTTAGTCGAAATCTGAATTAGAACTATCCGACTTAACCAAGTTCTACTGTAGCAATGAAGCAAAAAATACTTCGCGATTGTCATTCAATAAATATTACGATAATTTAAATTCTGAAACAATAATTGTTTAAAATCAATATTATTCTGTAATTATAATATTTATTGCAACCTAAATTAACTTAAAACAGTTTAGAATTGTTTGTCAATCTACTAGAATTTTTAATTTTTCTAAAATTGACTGGAATCTTTCAATTTTTAAAAAATTAATTAGTTTGTATTAAAAATTTGACGGCAACTGACATCCCATGTTTGAATTATCCATGTGTTCTCTCCAACTGTGGATCGAAAAATATGTACACGACTAAGTTGTCTGGTGATGCTGTCCGTTTTGAAAAATAACTCGTGATTACGATCAAGATTCATGACAATAAAAATTTATTTCAGCACATTACATTTTACAAACATATTTATGAATAATAATATTTTTAATTTGCATCAACCAGATTTTTAAAATTGTAAATATAAATATCAGTATAATAATGACGTAATATTGATTTTATTTTGAAAAGTTTTTTTGAAAAATAAATTAAAAATTTAATTAAAAAATTTTTTTCGAAAATATGATTTCTAAATTACTTACTCCCATAAGCGTGACACGAGTTAGTGTGACAGTCCGGTTAATGTAATAATTTTTCTCCATAAATGGAGAAATACCTCCATTTGTGGTCCTGATAATGTGCCTCACTAAAAGTAAATTTAAATTTAAAACTAAAAACCTCATCGACGAGGAAAGATTCAAATGTTGTTTAATCGCTGGTCCTGCCAAAATGGCGATCTTAAACGATTCTCGAGTACATACGTCCCTCTCTCTTACAGACTGTTGTTCATTTTCGATTCGAAAGTCGTAAAACTGATTGTACCGTCATCTCGCTCATTGATTATTCGAATATAAATATTCACCAAAGAATTTTCCTCAATCGATGTTTATATAAACAATGAAATCAGAAAATTGCAATCGGTTTTCGAATACAACAAATCGATAATTTTTATTCAATCGAAATCTGTCGATAACCAAACGATATTTTCTTTGATCGCATTTACATTACTCGAATAAATCGAATCAAAATTTTGATTGAAAGTCGAAATGAGGGGAGACAAAATGAGAGAGACATTTGTTAAATCGATGTAGTTTAGAAACGAATTAAATGTGGAATGAAATTCTAAAATAGCGAATAAAATGTCGACATTGGATGAAGAAAAAAATTGAATGTTTCCGTCCTTTCATGAGATAAAAATCGATTCTTTGAGACTTTTTAAAGCAATTAATAAATAGAAATGTTTTAAATTTGAAATAATATGGTTTGATAATCTGCAATTTTTTTATTTGAGAAGAAAATATATTTACAACACAATAAATTATTTTTTAATTGGTGAAATCATTTTTTGAATATTAAAACAATTGTCATTTTCAGATCGACATTTTTTTCATTAATTAACGAAAACGTTTTTTTAAAACAGTTTAGTTAATATATGTCTCTATTCGATCTCTTGTATGTGTCGTGTTCCCTCTCGACAACATTTTTGTTGACTCAGAGCCCCCATCCATTTTTAGAGTTCAACGGTAACTCAGTCATAGACTCGACATATCTCCATCTCATCATTTATTAGTATACAGGGAACAGACGCGTCTCCTCCACGCGCATCAACGAGTTGTGTGTGTTTCAGTGCGCCTTCGGGTTCTGACTAGTAATGAGTATTGCCCGTCTGGTAGTCTCAGTGTCCACAGAGGTTCATAAGATTCTTCATTGCTCTCGTACATTATATATGCATCATTATTATTACATTATATCTTATTATACATTGTATCTTACATATTAACCATTATATCGGACGAAGAGAGCCTTGAGGAGATAGGCAACGATCGGACCACGTGATCCTATGCATTCTGTCGTCGACCTGCGTCATCGTCAAAAGGTTCTACGTCGCTTTATTCGGTACTTTCGTTATTATTTAAAATTATACATTTATTATGGTTTACGATTAGATATTTTAAGAATTATATGTCTACTCAATGAATAGTTATTTATATACTAGTTGATAAATTGAATTAATTTAACTCTAAAATTCCTGTCCTGTTCCAAGATTTCACTTTAGAAAAAACGCTTTAAGTGGTATGCTGCGGTAGATTCACATACAATTAAAATTGAACTCATTATTTGCTTCATAGAACTAAGCATTTTGGTTGTCTCTCATCCAAACATTCACATTTTATGTTTATTAATTTGTATTGTTCACTAAATCGCATCAGTAGTAGCAACCAATTAAGAGTTCTTTTTAAGTGATATGTAATTTAATTTTTTGATTTTTAATTTTGAAAAACTTTCTTAATTGGATTTGCGACCCCTGAAATTTTTAAAACTGAAAAATTCAGATGCGCATTTAAAATTTTTTTAAAACAATTGAAAATTTTGAATTGATCAAAAAAAACCATTATCAAAACTTAATTAATTAATCTTTGTAGTGTTTTAATAATACAAAGAATGTATCGCGTTTTTAAATTTATTTCCTTTGTAAATAAATATTTGAAACTAGTTAATTTTTTTCCTCCATCAACACTACGATGAAATCTCAGTACGATGAGGATTTAGAATCCAATTCGTTTTTTCTCGCCTTCAAAAGCCAACAGAAAGTTCTATTTGATAACGCGATTAGAAAAAATTGGATTATCGCAATACCGTGTTCGGGTTCTTTCGTTAAAGACAAATACGATGATTTCGATTTCTTGAATCACGTTTTGGTGCCTAATATCGACGATAGTTTATCCAACAGCGATTCTAACTATAAAACTCTCGGAAATCAGAAGGCTACTGTTTCAACAAGCGAAATTTTAAAACAAGTCGAAATGGACAACTCTCAGTTTTCCGAAGTGCTTGGAGCGGTTGATAAATTGTTTTCTCACTGAGAAATCACCTAAGACGACATCAAGTCGTTTCAGGAGAATATTAACACGAATAATATTCATTCAAATCATTCCAATGAGAATTCCATCAGAAATTGTCAAATTTCTCCTCTGATTCTCCATCAACCGACGTTTCCATTCGCCGCGAATATCGGGAAAAAGTTATCGTATTTAACGAACGGCGGTCCGATAGTCGGGATGGATTTGTTGTCCGATTGCTGCTCGCTGACATCGATCGTTTCTTCCTCGATCAATTGCGTCACTTCCGATTTGTCACAAATGACTGAACTACGATCCTTCATCGTTTGGACCACGGTGCGTGCGGGTGTGGTGGCGACCCTTCGAAAGTTCGAACGCCACCAAAATACGGTAAGCCTTATCGATCGGCGAGCGACTTTCCCCGTGTCGCTTTTTAGTACGCAACCCAAACATAATTACTTTCGCACGTTCCGTTGAATATTTGATTTTGCAGAGTATTTTACGTCACTTACACTTATACGACCGAGATCATACTCTTTACTGTCACGCTCATCCCGATGTTTTACTAACTCATACGCTCCCCCAAAATTAAATTATTAAACTTAATAATTAGACAAGAATAAATTATTAATCTAAATTTACTTTATTATTTTACTATTATTTCGTTACTTCAGTTGTTTGCAGAAAGCACATGTTAAATTATTAGTTGTGTGTAATCATTGATTGCATTGATCGACTAGGTCATAATTCATGCATAGCACTGATAGACATTAATCTCCCACACAGCGATCTACTAACTAATTCCTTCCTCAAAATTTATCATTCAGAACATTACCACTGATGTTTTAGAACTATCAAATTGACTTTTATTTGCGCCCCGTCGTTCATCTGACCGAACTAAATGTATTTTTTAAGATTCAATTTATTATTGAAATATTGATCGGGACGAAAAGAGATTGATCATGTTAAAAATAGAAATAAATAGAATCACAATCAAATTAACTGTCGTAACCAAATGAATTAAAACACGTAATTTATCATATTAAAGATATAAACAAACAGGATCGTACTGTCAATTAATTAATCGTCGATTATAAAACACTTATAAATTAATCGTAAATAGATTAAGGAATCCAGAGCCATTCGTTCAACTGTAGAGGGGCTAGTACTGACATTCATCTGACTACACGCTACTACTCTAACCCCACGTAGTGCTCATATTCTCATTCCAAACACGACTCTTATAAAACTATCTCTCCTTAATCACCTTTTATTTCTATTATTAATCGTCTATATGTAAACTTTTGCTAATTATTCCTATTTACTCTGAATAATCTATACAACCTTTTATCTACACTTAACGTTATTCTACACTAGCCTATATATACAAATATTTACACACAAATTCTCTATTAACTGCCCTTCCAACTTCATCTCGCTCGTAATCCCTATCACGCTAAAACCATCTTCGATACTATACACTCCGGTCTCAGTATCAACCAGGGGAAAGTCTTTTCCGGTCATCGATATCTACTGCGCAAGACATTAAAGACCCCATTAAGATCTCGTGTGCCCGATACCACAATGTAACGACGTCGTGGATAAAAACCACCACTAAACAAAAAATCTTAGCAAGTTCAACGTCTGCCGTAATTACAATCGTGCCAGTTGAATCTGCAATCAAATTTTGTGGTTTAAAATCTGTCAACAAAACAATAGTCTTTGGAAAATTTGATATTCAAAACATTTCACAACCATCGCGTCCATATTGGTCTCAAAATAATCGAGATACCACCACATCCATATTTAGATACTCAAATTAGAGAAACAATTTTTGTTTTCTTTATAAACGACTCCAAAAGTGCCTTCTCCAATATTTTCAATTCTAATGAAGTCAAAATTATTAAACTTGATATTATTATTTTCAGATATCATCTCAACGAAATTATAAACAGCAAGTTCAAAATCTTTATTAATTTAATAATATAATTTAATTTGAGCGCGACACAATTCATGTCAATCGAGCAAATATAAATTTCCGCCAAAGTTTTACACCAATTTTATTCAATTAACACAAATTAGATAAATCACATTTTCATATATCGTTTTTTCCAAGCACAACCTTTTAATTCAAATCGAAACACAATCCATCAGTGCGAAACTCACAATCAAATTAACAATTAAACTTTCAATGATTTAATTTATGCGTTTAAACAACGAAATATTTGAACTTATTCAAAACAATAATTAATGTTTTTCGACAATTAAATTTTACGTTTATAAATTATTTTTTGAAAATTAATTTTTTCATTTATTTAATTATTTTTTAAAAATCTATTCACATAAAATCATTTTGTTATAAATGCATAAAAACTTTACAATACATTCCAGCATAATTGAATTTTTACTGATTCCATTTGATTTGAAGTCAAATTGTATAAAATACGTTATTCTTTGTTAACATTATCAACATTTGGTAAACAATAACCCACAAAAAAATAAAAAATATATCATATGAACTAATTTCTGTCATTAAAACAAAATGTTTTCGTCGGATCGATTTTACATTCTAGGTTTTGTGAAAGTTGATCTACATGATCATTTATCTTCAATCGATTTCGGTGGTTCGATTATTTCAATTGAGTCGTTATGGAAATATTTTGGTGACGATAATTTCTCGGTATTCTCTTTCCAGTTCTTTCACAACAAAAAACACCATTCCATTTTCGTCAAAATTAGTTTTTGAAATCGGATTTTTTTGAGACTCAGAGATAGAATATCAGTAGCTAAATAATCTTGAGGGAATATTTTAATGAGAATAGTAAATTGAATAATGATGAGAACAAGATCCATAATTTCAGATACTGCTACTGTCCGATATTGTTCTTATTGTTCGCAAAAACTTTCAATAAAGTTTATGAGTCACTTGATTGAACATTAATTGCTGGATTAATCGCTTTAATCAATAATGCATCACACGAGACTCTTTCCAAATAAATTTTAAAATTTCTGCATAAAACTTTAAAATTATTTATTTCAATAGACGATTTACAACGTTTTTTATATTACTATTTATATTACTACTACCACTTAGATGTCCATGATTAAGAATCCGTTTACAGAGATGACGGACTGAATGTGGCTTTGAATCTGTCACGACCGTCCATTGTTCGGAACATTCTTGGTTGCTCAGAGCCCCCAGAGGTTTTTATGGGTTTAACCTCAACCCATTCTAACTATGTCGGACAGCCGGAAGCGTCTCCCTCACCCCAGATCTACCATGTAGTGCTGGGTATGGAGCGCCCTCAGATTCTGAAGACCAGGACGGGCTAGTAGCCCCCAGCCGGAATAGTGTCCTTCGTGGATGATGGACATATTTTTGTACTTCTCTAATAGTGTAATTAGAATCTCGGTGCATGCTTTCCATCATACATGTATTACAATTCCCTGTGTTAACCGTCATAATCGTAAATTTTCGTGTACTTCTTAGCATATTCTATACAGATTTATAAAAAAAACATTGTCGAAACCTTAATTCATATTCTATTAATAATATTAATAATATTCTATTAAAATATCATAAACTAATAAACCGACAAACAAATGAATAAAATCTTTTATCAGAATTGATAAATTGATGAACTATCATTTATATAAAGCCTCTTGATAATATATTAAGTAATTATTATTTACAAAACTTCCTTAAGCAATCAGTGACATCTGATTATACAATTATATGATTAAAACTTTATCAAATAGGGTCAGAATTATGTACAAAATGTTATACTCCTAGGCAAAATATGATTATTTGTTTATATGATTATTAAAACTTTCATATTTTAAAATAATATATTCCTTAAATAATGGGTAATATTACGTAATTATTTACAAAATTCCATAATATTATATGGGAATATCATTTTCAAAGTAAAAAAAAATAAAATTTTGATCATAACGATATAGTTTAAGGCTTGTTATATCTCGAATACCAATTATGATACCATTACGAATATCAGTAAAATTGCATTCGATAAATTTTGTTGGGAAAAAATAAGATTGACATACAAAATTTGACAACCGGATAAACTTTCCCAAATGACAAAATAAAATAAAAGAATGGGTAAAATAATCAAACAAAATTAAAAGGTTAAATAACCTTATATCTCTTCTTAAAATTGCCTGGATTTACTTCTTATACTCAAACGATGTGTAATTATATACGTGTTACTTACTGAAAAAATATCAATAAAGTCATTTATAACATTCGGATTTAAAATTTAAGCCATAATAGGTGTAAAATATAACGCTTTGATATTTGTACTACTCCAGATACTTGTGATTTATTCCTAATTATTGTAATATATATAATGATCTGAATATTTATGACATTACTATTTAATATTTTAGTTGAGAGTTATTTAACAAAGCGAGCAATAAAACACATAAATTAAGTAATCAATATAAATTATTAATCCGACAAGTCCAAATTATCCATTGTAAATCAATGAATTCATTAAACAGAATTTATTCTAGACATAAATCATAATTAATTATTAGACGATTGTTTTGTCGATTACTCGCACTATAAACTCGTCCACCGACCAAACAGCAACCTCTGCGTGAAGACATCGATCTCAAACTACTACTCGGAGCTCGGCACTGACCGGAGAACCAATCTTCAGACATCGCAATAATTCTCGGTTCTCGTCGGAATGCGCGGTTAATATTCGGAAATGCCTCTTCGTCAACATTTGATGGGGAAAACTTCGTGTCTCTTGAAAAGGTTCGAATAATGATTATCGGTTCTGCTTCTTCAGACTTCGAATCGCGGGTACCAGTAATATCCTTTATCGAAGTGTTGCAGTTGTGATTGAAATTCTGCCTTTTCGATGTATTCAATTTTTTTCTCCACGTTCTGATGAGATTTTGTTAAGCGTTTTTTTTGCTTTAAAAAATGTTCTGTTCCAATTGGAATTACTGTTGTATATATAACAGTGTTTCTTTTCTGTATGGTGTGTTGTCTAATCGTGACCGCTTCTGATTGGCTAAGTTGGTTGTTTTTCAATTCTCATTTGCCGATCTGGGTTATTTCTATGCAGTGTGCAATGGAACAAGGTCTGCTTTGTCAGCGATTATTCATCGTGACTAATCACGCGATGATAATTTTCGAGACAAGGCATGAATCATAGGTAATTTTAATTAATTGTCTTTGTATTTTTAATTAACTTTTCAATTTTGCAGGGGTTATATCTTGGCTCAGGGTGATCCGATTTTTCAACGGGTCTCGCTCAGGGAATCTGCTCACGAAGAGCAATCGGGAGAGGGTCGGGTGACCTTCTACGTATACTGGATGATTCTGTAACGCACTTTGTTGTTTTTCGTCTTTTTACTAAATAATTTTTTATTCTTTTAGGGTAAATAACTTTTCTCGGGTTCACGGAATCCTCAAACGGATTATTTCCATCAATGCTTCTCACGAAAACCTATCTAGGAAGTGCCGGATGTCCAGCTTTCTCTATCGGGTGAGTTTTTATGCAACTTTGTTCGTTTTAATCATCTGTGTATTATTTCAGTTTGTGTAAGCTATCAACACGATCGTGCAGAACCACCGGACGACCTCGATCGGGATCAAATCCTAGCATAACTTTGTGTATGTAATGGGGTTATGAAATAAATGTATTAAAGTAACGTCTTTTCTTTTCTTTGTATTTTATATTTTGTGCTGAATGTATATGTCAATATGTAATAATGTATAAATGAGTTTCCGACCGCAACAAATCCATTTCACTCAAATTTATGCACAAGATCCGAGCATAAACTCAAAGGAGTTTTTTTATTTATTACTGAATATATTCTGAATTTTGTATGTTCTAATACGATTTTTAAATTCACATTCCTAGTATTAATTGATCCTAGAATAGAGGATTTGAATTTTTTAAAACCTTCAGAATAAGGATAAATAAATATTTGTGATATTAAATCTTACACTGCTTCCTTTTACCATCAATGAGTGCAATTTATACTTAACATTGGTTTTACCCAGACCAATTTATTATCCGTATATTATATTCATTTACCTTTAAAATTACAATTGTTCCTAACTATGATATCCTAACGTCTGTTAGAATTATTATTTTACATTATTTTTTAATGGTATATTATTTTACCATTAACCCATTAATGCCGAGAATTATGTAATATGAATTTTTCATAATTTTCCATAATTTTCATAATTTTTCATAATGCCTGGTGACAGAGAAACAAAACATGTTTCGTATGTGTTCTGAACCTTCAGAGTACACACCTTATCAACGAAACATAGTTAAATGCAATGTCTTTACTTTTACAGCCATTTTTATTAGCTGGGCACGAATGTTCCCGTTTGGCGTTAATGGGTTAAGAATCTTCTTCTATCGTTATATTTGATCTGCTGATAGTTCTCCTAATTGTTTGGTGTTTCTATCTACAACACAATTACTCTACCACACAACACGGTTACTTGTTCGATTTTCTGATCACTTTTTTCAAAAACTTGTCTGATTAACAAAATCTTTTTCTAAAAATGTAGTTTAAGTATCTCTTATCAATTCATCAATAACTCCCCTTTTAAAACATAGAGAATTTACTGCCTGAATAATAGAACTCCGACTTTCATTCAAAATCTGCCTCCAAATTACGAATATTCAGAACACTATATATTAATTTATACAATAATATAAACTCTTAAGAATATATTTGGACCTTATCTTTTGGAAATATCTTTTTTCCATACAGTAAATTATTTTAGATCACGTTCATTGGTTGTAAAAGCTCATTTCTAATAACAAATCTTCAATTAAGAAGTACGACTGGTGTAAATTGTATCTTTTTTCTGTCTCAAAAAACAAATAAAATAAATCTTCAAAAAGAGAATGACAGAATGGTAAACTCTCATTGTTCCTATTGGACGGAGGAGGTTGTTAAAATTAGTTTCCTCATCAATGAACTTTTATTGTCAGTTTTTATGCAATTATTATTTGGGATAATTTTTGCGATAGAATATTTTTTATTCTGTGAAAGAGGTTGTCCAATACGTTATACGAATTATGGAAGATATTGCGCAATACTCAGCCTCTCTTCCGGTACTTACAGCAACAGAGGTCAATTTGTTTCTAAAAACGAGATACAAGACATTTTTCAATGCTCCATTGTTTTTTATTATTCCATTTATTTCATCGGGTTAAATGGTTTACTAAATGAGAGGTCATCGAGCCAAACAGTATTTTTTATTCTGTGAAAGAGGTTGTCCAATACGTTATACGAATTATTACGGGTTATTTAATGATGGAACGACGTTGACCAACACGAGTTTCTGGCAATCATGGTCAACCGATAGAAGGTAATGGAGACTAGCAATTTATCAAGGAAAAATAATTAATGTAAATTGTTTGAGTGTCAGAAATTACATTTGTATAGCAAAAGAGTTTTCCACTTTTATGCAAATATTATTAACAAGTAATAAACCGATATTTAATAATGATAATGAAGAAGGATGTTACAATTCTGTGATGGTCAATAGCAAAACAGATTGTGCGGCAATGTTAAATTATTTCTAAATTCAATAAAACCATAAATTATTCATATTTTCTCAGAATCTTGAGGAAACCGTATTACGTTTCGGTGTATAATGACGAGCTGTAGAAGACGTGCGTCTTGTTCAAGTACGTCGACAGTTCTCTGCGTAAATCGTACGACACGGTGAATCTTAAATGGGTCCGGATGAATTGACAGCTAAGCCTTAATTAATATTGAATTACTTTTTATCCTCTACACTTCATTACTTTGAAAAGTCATTTTATTGCTTCATTAAAAATAGTGTCGTGTGATGTTTTTCCATGTATATCAAGCTACATCAATATGCTTTAAAATTTTTTTTAATAGAAAGGAAAGTATATAACAGTTGTGCTAGATAATATATGTATTATTTCATTATTTTGTCACACCGCTTCGAGTACTAACATTTTTGTAAGCTCATGAGATCCCAGTGGTTATTAAGGGTTAACCATTACCCGATATATCTCGCATTTAATTTTACACGTTTATTTGTGGGATGGTCGGACGAATCTCCCTCGCCTGACATCTAACTGGTAGTGCCAGGTTTGGAGTGCTAATGGGTTCTATTTAGGTCAGGACGGACTGTGGGCCTCCCAACTAACTCAGCTCCGCTCGGAGATGATTTTAGTAATATTCGGCGGCTCACTATTATTTTTTTTTACTTCGTCATTTGATTTCTTTACGTCTGTCATGTTGTGTGGTTTGTTTGTCTTCTCTCTGCGTGTATCCGTCATGCTTATTCAGATCATTACTCGCTGTACTGACGGTTCCCTCTAAATGTATCGTAAATATTTACACCATTATGTTATATTTGTAACAACATTCATACTAGTAGCGATCTGCCCTTTATAGTGTTGAACTTGTGCCGTCCTATCGCGACTCCGGTTGTATTCTACCACTCGTGTATTCTCATCGATATGCCTTTATTGTTTTATTTTATTCATCCTATTTGTAATTTGATTTCTCTCATCATTATCTTCCTTCCATCTAAATTCTTTTAATTCTTTGTCTACGGCTGAGATTTTTGTTTTAAATTTTCCTTTCTAAGACTCTTTAAGCATTATCTGACATTCTACACACATTTCGCAGGAAATTCTCAACATTGCATCGGCGCTAGAGAGTATTTTGTCTTTTCGCTAAAATATTTTAAATTTAATATTTTGAATTTTGTATTTGAAAATGTTTCTCTCCAACCCAGGCGGAAATTTGGTATTTGGATATTCGTAATTTATATTTTAAATCGTAACATATTTAAAAATTTAACTATTAATAAATTATCGATTTTGGTAAAATATAAAAACTGTTCAATGTCTTCTGACGAAAGTTTTGTTGAGATTTCTCCAAGAGACGATTGTGAAAGTATAAAAATGTTGAAAATCTAATTTGTATTCTTAATATTTAATTTATTTTTATTCAAAAATCAAAAAAAATACGGAATTCAGATTTTAAAGTACCGTATTTCCTGGATTAAACGGCGCCCTAGAATGAGCGGCGCCCTTGATTAAGTTCTGTCATTTTACCACATTCATCAATATTTATATCTGCATCTTCATTTGTCGGTAAATCCATATTTTTAGAAAGGCGTTTGAACTCAGTTTACAGGGTGCGGCAGCTATTTGAGAACAAAATGACATAAAGTTCAAAAAATGAATATACAACAGAAAAATAACATTTATTACAATTTAAAATTTTACATATATTAACACGTACATAAAGGACTACATCATTCAATGAAACCGCCATTAGCGGGAATAACGGCCTCTACACGTCGTCGAAACCGACTGCAGGCAGTAATTAGATGGGTCTTTGGAATGTTTGCCATTGCATCCTGTAATGGTGTTGTGGGAATGACTATTGGAGTCCCTCTCAACTACGCCCCACACGTAAAAGTCCAAAGGATTGAGATCTGGTGAGCTAGGAGGCCAAACATTAGGTGTCACGTGGTC
>MQRK01252249.1:12547-22848 GCA_001938485.1 Girardia tigrina | reverse complement strand
TAATACACTAACTGAAATTAATAAATAAAAATGGTAGAGTCAAAATAATGTAGGCGGCAGTTAAACGATTTAGAAAAATATATCAAAAAAAACGACATAACATTTGGGTACCCCTAATATTTTATAATAAATAAATAAAAAAGAATTTAATAAAATTTGAAACAAAAACCATTTTATTGCAATATAAAAGATATATATTTTAAAAATATATTATTAAACTGAAACAATTTATTAATATAAGAACAATAAAAAACCTTCAATTTAAACGTTTACCTTTTAAATGTTTAAAAAATAAATTCATTCTACGAATATTTATAATATTTATATCAAATTATATTTTTGATTATAACAAATTTATGTGACATATGTTTAAATAAGAAGCGATAAATGAGATTCCTAACAGCACGTTGCAATTTAATCATTCAAACATTATCAATTATTTATATTAAATATTTATAACACTATTTTCCAAAAATTCAAAGCATGGACTGTTGAATGTTTAACGCTTTTGGAAGGCTATTCTCCAAATAATTTATATATATATATATATATATATATATATATATATATATAAGATAATAATAAAGAAACAATAACAATTTATAATTATAATTGTTCCGCCCAATCCTCAGGTTGCCCCAAAGGCAGGGCTATGGTAGCGGCAGAGGCTAAGTCAGATTTTTTTATGACAGAAAAGAACAAAAACATAAATGGGAGGCTTTATTTAACTAGAAAATAAAACTGTTAACTTTCGCACCTACTAGTTCAGTTAAACAATAACTAATCACTTTCACCGTCTCATGCTACCATGATGCCATATTCATACATATTATAATCGTTGAACCGATCAAGCCCTGTCGAACTCGCTTCGGTTTGTCTTGCGCCTGATCAGAACCCGACCCGCTCATCGCGCACACGCCTGGTACTCCACTGCTCGTTGGCTCCTATTCTTTTCCAACATTCACCACTCCGTCTTTGCCCGCAGGCTTCGATATCAAATCTACTACGTGCCTGGGAATATAGTCTACATCAAACGATGTATAAAAGTTTACTCCAGTTTAATTTGGTCTAACGAGATGTACATTGAACTTCACATGGTTTTACATAAACTTGGTAATCTGGTGCTAAATAATTTCACTGTGCTGTTTTCCTTCCAATCTCATCCTCAGAAACTGCCATTAACATGAAAATAGTTCGTTTCTTGGGACTGATTCGCTACTAGTACCCGATTTAGGAGTCAAGTTTTAGTACAATACTATATCCAACACGAATCCTGTAACTATTTATCCTGTAACTTTTTATCGCCTAATTAAAACATGTCTATTATGTCTATATTGGTGTTAAAGTAACTTAATTATTACTATTTCCCCAATAGACAAAATTTTCTTTTTTTATTTTGATTGATTGTTAGTATCTTTTTTATTCCTTTTTTATTACAATCAATACAGTTGAGAACATATACATAATTTTCCTTAGACTTTTTATTATTATCACATTTAGAGTCATCACAATTCTCGGAAGATCTTTCACCGTTTGACATCACTAATTAGTTTTTTATTTCTATTTTTAATCACGATTATTCGAAAAATTTTTCTTAATCTTTTTAAAACATTTAATTTTTAAAAATATTAATTAAAAATAATAATTTTAACTATTTCTTTATAAAAACTCAAAATAATAAAAATTTTATAAAATTGTTAAAAGTGAATTTAATTTAAATCTAATTAAATGCTTTTCTTTTTGTTTTCAAAAAAATATTAAACTTAATATCAATCGATAACATGAAATCCGGATGATAATTTTTTATTGAAAACAAAACTCATCCATTAAAAAATATATTTAGAGAAAATATATTTCGACGGATCTACCGTCATCTTCAGGTCACTAATTAATAATCAATTCACCTGCATATAAATAGAAAATGATGATTATGTAATCGATTGCATGAAATAATGCTAATCGAAAATTCTCAATAAGCTGGTTGAGACTGCCGATTGAACATTGATTTTAGGGCAACGTGACCTAATTATCAATGCTTCACACGACACTCTCTCCCAATAATTATCAAAATGGTTACACAGAATTTTTGAAATTATCAATATTAAAATCACATTTACATTTTTTCCTATGTTCTGCAATATTATTCTTACTCTCTTTACGACCATGTTCTTGAATTCGTTGACAGAGATGATGGGTAGTCTCAATTAAAAAAATTCAATTAAATTGAAATATAATGTAAAATGATACAATCCAAACTAAAATTAGGATTTAATTATTATTTTTAAAACATATTTTTTTAAAAAAATATACTAATAAAAATTAAAGTTTAAACATTATTAAAAAATGTTAATATTAATGATTAAAAAATGTTAAATAAACATATTCAGCGTTGATCAATAATAACTCACTGTATACTCTTTCCGATCGTGTATCAAAATTCCAAATCAGAGTCGAGAACTCATCTTTTAATTTCACTGACTCTATTCTGGCACGACTTCAAATATTCACAAACTTACCCATTTCGACTTAGATGTGTGTTCTCATTAATACCAATACGAAGTACAAATTTGTATAAAATATTAACTCTCAAACACAAACCAACTTAAGATTAAGCGAGAAAACTCTATTCACCTTTTATGTGACAGGCACAATTATAAATTATTATCAAAGTTATTAATCAACTGATGTTTGAATTTAACAAAACCCTGACAGTACGGCACTTTCACAATTTTCTTACAACATTATTTTGATCTTTTATTTTTTTTATACTTTCTGATGATGATATGAGCAAAAAGTGCGCAGTTAGGTGGTTGCGGCACTGCAGCATCGATGGAGATTCCATGGGTTGGAGTAATGAATAATTTTATTTCACTGTTACTCGTCTCAATCTTGATTGTCACTTTAGAAAACGATCTAATCTCATTGGTCTTGCTGCTACAACTACCAATTTTACTTTCAATCAGATCAGTTGGAATTATCATCACGACGACATTTGAAGTAGATTTCTTTCACTTTATAATATCGAATCTCAAGACCCATTCAAATGAATCAAATGATTGCATATTTGTTCTACAATGGCAGCAGTCACATGACTTAAGAAACATTTTCATCCAATAATCTCTATATTGTTCTGCTTTAAAAAGAAAATTAGATTGCGAATTACAAATGGACCCTTAAATTGACATTCACAACCAATTTGTATCAATTGATCCCCGATATGATTCTTACTCAAATGCGTAGAACTTATTGATATCATCAGCCAGAGAGAAAAATAACGTTCGGCTGATCTAAATTTTGATTGATTCGGAATTTCGGCTGAAGCAAGGCTGTTTTCATTGTTCTTTCTTTTTATTTCACTGTCTTGAATGTAATACGATTTTGAGACGTTTCAATATTTCATTATTTAAAAAAAAGAAAAATATTACAACATTAAATTACAATCGTTTTACCATCGGTAAATTTAAGTAACAATATTTTTTTTTATTATTAATCGACTAAATAATTGTTTTTGACTCAAATCTACTGTGACTGTTGACACTATATTGGTAACTACAATTATCTGAGATCAAGTGTTCACTTATCCTTACTTTTATTAATCCATTTTCGCGCAAAAAATTCCTAATCATTTTTTTACTACGCTATTGACATTTTACCACCTACAAAATCTCACCTATTTATTCGTTACTAAGTGTATTTACAATTCTAGACATTCATTATTATTTTGAAAGTAAACTAAGAAAAATATTCAATAACACGTGTGGATAAGTCAATAGAAAAAATGCTCCTAATTCGTAAATTTTCATAATCGATTGCAAGTCAACGCACTCGGAAAACGACTAACGGAATCATTTTCAGAATCAGAATTCATGAATAAAAATCAGGAATTCCAACTCAAATGCAAAATATAAATCGAAATTTTGAACCAATTTTGTATTTCGTTTTTTACCACTTCAGTGAATTCAAAACACTTTTTATTCAATTTAAATCACGTACCATAATGTTTGAAATTCCCACAGGAAATGAGAAAGATCAATCATCAATATACTCTCCTTCCAAAAACTAATAACAAATTCACAATCACTCAAATCTTGTTCTAAACGATAACGAATTTCATCACCCAACATCAGAGCTCACGAAAATCAAATCAGGACGTACTCAATTCATTTTTTAAAACATTTTAAAATATGAATTTTTTAAATTATTTTTTTAGTTTATTTTTTTAATTAATATTTTTATCAGTAATTTTATTTTTAATTATTTATTTTTTACCTATAAGAAATATTTAAATAATTTTCAGGAAATTAGTGATGATGAAGGGTCAACTGAAAATATAAATCTCCAACATCAATTTTCTTGAAAATGTTTTGTAAAATAACTTGTGAAAAATTACACTTTTGGGTTGTTCCTGAATATTTTGGACTCGAATCCTTACATGAATCAAAATGTACGTTCGGATTTCGAAATGTTCAGATTTAGTGTTCGTATAATCGATTATTTGCTCTCACAGTCGGGAAATTAAAATATCATATTTTTATATTTTTATTACTCCGTAATGTAACAATTGTTTGAGATCTGTTTGAATCCCTTCATTCACTAATCCAGTTAATATTTCTGGTTTCCCTTTACCATTCCACAACCGATTTTCGAACACTCTTTATGCTCTTTACCAACTTTTCTTGTATATTATGAAAGCACATATTCTCATTTAGTCTCTTCTTAAAAATATTCAACCCTACGATCTAATTAACAGGTTGAAAAGAAAAAAACACTCTGTCTATTAAGCCTTGGAACTAACCATATTTATACGTTTCCTCACAGAAACTGTTAGGTGTTATATACAGTTCGATGTACGTTGCCTTTAAGTTTCGTATTTACCATTCATTTTTCTTGAACAAACAGCAAAGAAAAAGAGTTTACCATTTTCCTGTATAAATCTTATGTTTTTTCATTACGACTAAGTATTATTGAAAACCCTTAAATGAAATGTGGCCACATATGTCAAACATAAAAGCGATTTTTACTATTTCTAAATGAAGAAGTCAATTTACATTTGTTTTAAAATCAGTGTACAAAACTGATTAAGAATAAATAAAATTATGGCAAATAATTAAGATAAAAATGTCTGTAAAATATTCGTAATTTGTTTAGAAAATGACAGATTTAATAAATATAAATAATTTCGGTTATTAAATGAGAATCATTTCAACTAACGTAAAACATACGACCAGTCACACAATTTGTGGAGCCTAATATAATAAATATATTCAAAATAATTAAATTAAGTTAAAATAAACTGAAAGACCAAAAGATATTATTCATATTATTAAACTATGTTTTATATCAAAAAACTTTACATATAGTGTGGAATATTATTTATATTGTAAGATAAGCCATTTGTTGTAAATAGTTTCCTTTTTTGAAATAGAAAAAAATTTTATGTGTATGTTGTGAGGAATATTTTAAATTGTTTGTATGTGTAAATGTAGTGATGCTGTATGCTGATTTGAGTATGTTGAATTTAGAATGGTGATTCTCCACCCAGATGGAAATTGGTATTTTTTATTTAAATTTAAAGTGATTGACTATTCGAACATAATTAAAATAATCATTTTATAAGTTCATATCTTTAATTTCACAAGTAAAATTAAGTTTAATAATTTTTAGTAAAATTTAAATTAAATGCATTTTTAATAATTTGATGACATTTTTATTATTTTTGGTTTTATTAAGAAATTGTAAAAATTATTATTTTTTAATTAATATTTTTAGAGGTTAAATATTTTAAGAAATAACTTAGAAAAATTGTTCGAATAATCATGATTAAAAACAGAAATAAGAAAACCAATTAGAATGATGACAAACGATGAAAGACCTTATGAGAGTCTTAATGACTCTAAATGTGATTGTAATAAAAAATCAAATGAGACTTGTTTAAATGTTCTTAATATATGTGTTTTAATTTTGTTTTCATGTTGTCTAGTATCCGTATCTTTCCATCGACCATATACAATTTAATTTAAATATCACTTCGGGTAATATCATGATTCTCTTAATATCACGTTTTTATAATTTCCTTAAGACATGATATTAGCAGGTTTCAACTGCAGGCTGATCCATCATTTATGATAACCCGTCACTCGTTTATCGTCTCTTTAATTGACTTGATTTCATCATCACATGTTGACAAATATTTGATCATTGAAGACGTCGTAATTACCAATGTTTGAATTTTTGGCTTCTTGGAGTTTTGATGTTTCATCAAGCATTGTGTGCAGAGCGTGGTTGCATCTTTTCCAGACAATTTATCCGAATTCCAATAAAATGAGCTTTTCATAAATTGAATGTCATTCTCCTAATTGCTGAGATGATTAAACTAAGTCTAAAGTTCTGTCGTAATCGGTTTCCTTGTATTCATTTTAACAGTTACGGCATTGTGATCTGTTCTCAGGACAAATCGCTTCCGTCACAAATTGTGCTTATAAAGATCAAAAAAGTTGTGCACAGGCAGAAGTTCTCTTTGAATAATAAAATATCCTTTCTCATTGCTATTCATAGCTTGCGATCAACAAACATTTACTAATTTTTGACCTAAAACATACATTTAATAAAATTACCGAATGATCAGTTTCAAAGCACTCGTCCGTATCCAGAATTAATTCCTCCATAAAACTTTTAACGCCAAAATTATAGCTTCAATCAAGATTTTCTTCAGCTGCTTAAAAATGTCTTGCAAGAATCATTCCAAATTAGTTTAACCTGGCTGTTCCAAAAATTACTTTCCTAGGCTCTGGATGTTTAGGGATAGTCTTGTTTAATATTTTGTAATAATCGCAAGTATTTATAAAACTACGAACACTATTAATGCATCTAGGTCTTATGAAGGTTCTGATAGCGTCTCTTTTGCTAGAGGTTGTCTTTATTTCATCTTTGTTTATTTTATATCCTAGAAATTTAGAAAATTGCAATTCTTAGGAATCAAACTGAGTCCAACATGGCCAAATCCTTTCATAATTTTTAAAACTGTAAAGTGGTAATGATATTTTTCGGTAGCTTTTTCGCGATGTTTAACGATATATTTCAGATTGGATGATTGTTCCTACAATAAAAACAAAATAGGGGGGTCAGTTGAGTGAATTGTTTGTTAGATATTGAGTCTCAAAAATGGACAATTGTTTGAATACTTCAGTTATCGAGAATTCAGAAAATCAGAATTATTATTAGACTAGCTAATCTTATTTACGAATGAAGAAAGATTTTCAGTTTGACCATCAAAAACAGTTTTAAGGACTGAGTGCAAAAAATATCACTAACTTTAAATCTCTATAACATCAACATAAATTCAAAAATTACAAAAAACTAATCAAGTTAGCTGTAGTTTGAATAAATCAAAATCAAATTCATTTTAGTATTCGTTTTAAATTTCATTTTTCATGAATATGTCGTCAGAAACTGGAAGTCACGAATTAATTATTCGTTTATTTCAAGAAAATCCGCAATCAAGTCAGAAAACAATTGCCAGAAAGGCAAAGGTTTGTCAGAAAACAGTTTCTAACGATATTAAAAATTTCAATGAGAACTTAAACATTTTCAGAAAAATTGGTTCGGGAAGAAGAAAGAGTTTTTCCTGTACACAGAATGTGAAGAAAGTAAAGGTTCTTTTAGAGAGAAATCCTCGTCTATCAAATCTAAATCTGGGGGTAAAGTCGAATTGTAGCGAGAAAACAGTTCGGAAAATTAAAAAGGCTGTGGATTTAAAAACGTATAAAGTTTGGATCGGAGATATGACACCCGTATGGATACATATCTTCACCCTCTCGATGCATCCTCGTTGCGATCCTGGATACCCAACTAAATTCGAGAGGGGGTACTCTCAGCTTGGGCTAGCAATCCATGAGTAGGCACCTTAATCACTGATGCTACTAAAAAAGGAAAGCACAGAGAATACTGCGATTGTTAGCAAAATAATAGAATCTCATACTAAGTGGAGACCAGACAGGAATCCCCAAGGCGGGACTGGCGGTTGGGTTTGAAGAAGGTTTGTACATGGAATTTTTCAGGGTTCGACGATCAGAAAGTCTTGAGTATTACTGACGCTCTAGAAAAGCTAAATGTTGATGTAGACAATGTTGTAGCCGATGTTGTTCTGCCAATCATCTTCGCAATAAAAACGATCCATTTCTTGATCGTATTGTTACCAGTGATGAGAAATGGATCCTGTATGATAACCGACGTCGATCTGCACAGTGGTTGGACAAAGATGAAGTACCGAAATACTTTCCAAAACCGAAATTAACACCCCGTATGTTTATGGTGACAGTTTGGTGGTGTGATGCTGGAATCATCGACTCTAGTTTCTTGATTCCAGGTGAAACAATCACAGCGGAGAGGTACTGTCATGAAATTGATGAAATACATAAAAAATTGAAAACCCTTTGTCCGGGATTGGTCAATCGAAAAAGTCCCATCCTTCTTCATGATAACACTAGACCTGATATTTCAAAAGTGACTCTTCAAAAGCTTAATGAGTTGGGCTATGAAACCCTGCTTCATCCACCATATTCACCAGACCTCTCGCCAACGGACTTCTACTTTTTCAGACATTTGTACATCTTCCTACGTGAAAAAATTTTCAAAAACCAAAATGATGCTCAAAACGCCTTCCAAGAATTCGTCGCTTCGAGAACCGATGCATTTTATGCTGATGGAATAAAACAACTTGTTTCTCGTTGGCAAAAATGTATTGATGTCAACGGTTCATACTTTGATTAATAAACTTTTGTTTCTGTGAATTTGCACGTCTTTGAAGTTTGTGTCCCAAAACCGCCATTATTTTTCGACCAACCTAATATATAAAGACAGGAAACCAAGCCAACAAATCAATTAAATTAACATTAAACATGGTATTAGGTGTATAACTTAGTTTTTTGGATTTTCTAAGAGATGGTGTAACCTTTATAATAAGCATTATTTTACAGTCGTATGTACAGATTTTTAAAGTGCTGAAATCGAGGCATTAAAATTAAGTAGGTCATTGACCTTAAATGCGTCATAAACATATTTTTAATCACGTTTTAGCATGACAACTTTCATACCAACAAAACAACATTTGCGGGAAGCACTACTGTTTTGCTTTAATCAAAGGAAAAAAGCTACAGACAGTTTTCTGCTTCTTGAAGAAACTTATGGTCAGCATGCACAAAATCAACAGACTTGCTAGAACTGGTATAAACGTTTCAAAAGTGGAGATTTCGACTTAAGTGACAAAGAGCGTTTCGGTCAACCAAAAAGATTTTAAGATGAAGATTTGGAATCATTACTGAAAGAAGATTCTACTCAAACAGAGAAAAAGCTTGCAAAACAGTTAAATGTCTGCATGCTATGAAAATGATTCAAAAAGAAGGAAAATGGATACCACATGAACTGAATCAAGCCAACATTGAAAGTCGATTACTGATATTCAATTCATTGCTTACAAGACAACGAAGATGGTCATTTTTGCATAATATTGTGACTGGAGATGAAAAAGGGATTTATTATGTTAACTCTAAACGCAAGAAATCGTCGGTTCATCCCGAAAAACCGTCCACGTCAACAGCAAAAAGAAACATTCATGGAAGCAAGGTTTGCACATGGAAGCAAGCAATGCATTGCTTACAAGACAACGAAGATGGTCGTTTTTGCATAATATTGTGACTGGAGATGAAAAATGGATTTATTATGTTAACTCTAAACGCAAGAAATCGTGGGTTCATCCGGGCGAACCGTCCACGTCAACAGCAAAAAGAAACATTCAAGGAAGCAAGGTTATGTTGTGCATTTGGTGGGATCAGAAAGGTGTCCTGTACTATGAGCTGCTGAATTCGAATGAAACTGTTAATGCAGAACCTTACCAACAACAGTTAATGAAATTGAACGATGTATTGAAGGAAAAACGTCCAATTCCAACCAAGAAACAGCGCACAGTGATTTTGCTCCATGACAATGCTCGGCCACATGTCGCAAAACAAGTAAAAAACACGTTGGAAGCACTTAAATGNGAAATTCTACCGCATGCTGCCTATTCACCAGATTGTGTCCCATCAGATTATCATCTGTTCCGATCAATGCAAAGCGCTCTTCGGGACCAGCACTTCAGAAACCAGGAACATATAAAAAATGGCTGGAACAATGGATCGCATCAATAGACCAAAACTTTTTTTTCGATGGAATTCATAATTTGCCTGAAAGATGGGCGAAAGTCATAATTAACGATGGAAAATATTTTGATTAGAATAAAACTTATTATGTCATATAAATAAACT
>MQRK01252249.1:0-11143 GCA_001938485.1 Girardia tigrina | reverse complement strand
TATATATATATATATATATATATATATATATACATATATATATATGGAATTTAGAAACCTATTTTGAAGGCCTTCTACTCAATAAATTTTATTCAAACTTTGCACACTTACTCATTCTCGATGACAATAAAGGGTTATGTGAAAATTTGATGGAAATAAACCTTTTAAGATCCCAAAATGGGAAAAAACGGAAAATATGGAGTTCCCGAACAATATTAATTGCAAGATATCTATTTATAAATTATAAGTAGTTTATATTGATTTTTATTGTTTTTTTTAATTAAATTTTTTAATTTTAAAAACTTTGTTAGCAAAGTTGAGTTTTATCTGCATAAAGAATGGATATAAATTTTTTTATTTTTTGATTTACTAGTTTATCATTTCTTATCATAATTTAACAATCACATCGCTGATGTGTATTATTTAAATATATTTTAAACGAAAATAAAAAAAATTATGATCGGCGCTATTTTGACGTGAAATTTGGCACTATTTGTTTTGTCGTTCGCTATTTTGTCGGGTTAACATTTATTTGGTATCGTTCAGAAATTTAAAACATTTTTTAATGAAAGTTTGATTATAATTTTGTATCGCTCAAGATTTAGATTCATAAAACATTCACTCAAAGTGCCGAGAATATCAGTTTTATAATCTCTTACAACAAATTTTAATAATATTCGATGCTTTGCTTTTTATATTTATAATATAATTATTTATAATGTAAAATGATTCAAAAAAAGGTTTTTTAGTGTCTCAGAAAGAGTTAATATTCTTATTGTGTTATTAGACGGTTAAATAAAATAAATAATTTTTACTGTATATTTCCTCATTTTGCATAATATATTTTACATGTTTTTATCAAATTGCAATTATTGTTTATTAAAATAAATTTTGTTTATAATTTTAATGAGATTTAAATTATGATTGGACTTAAAATATGAAAGAACGACTTTGAACAATTTGTAGAAGGTGCAAAATGTTTTACAATCACAAAATATAAAATAATTTTTTTATCAGATATATTTATCTAAATAAAATGTAAAAGGAAATAAAATAATTTAACATAATAAAATAAATTGAAGTTAATTAAGCGTTGTCACAATAAACTAATGATATAAATACGTTAATAAGAGTGATAGAAGGATTTTATTGTTTGAATCTTCATTATAATAAACTATAAAAATCCTTCTGGTAAAAGAGACCTTCCACAAGCATATCCATACATTAAGGAATTTTTAGATGCACTTTGTAATCCATTCAAATTTGCGACCACCACAGTGTTACCAAGAGTTCCTCCAGAAGGTTGAGATGGCGCCCAAAAAGATGCATTGATTGATCCGTTATTCGAGATCCACCGATAGTTTGAAGCAACGTTGCATGGATCCAAAATACATTCTGCTCCAACCCAAACTGTATAGGGGAAACTCCTTATTATGCTAAATACCTTTTGGCTTTTTATTTCAAGGAGATCTAAAGATTTAGATGCACAACTTGATTTAGCGGTAGATAATGCATAAGTTAAAGACCCAGAGACATAGATCCACCAATAATAAAAGACATCTAAATGGTTATCAAGAAGATTATCAAAAGATTTCAAGTAAAACTCTCGAGTTTTATTAGAGAATATTACTGAATTTGGAACAGTAACAAGGTTTTCCTCATTGTTATATATCGTACAATTTGTGTTTCCAACCGTATATCCGGCACATTCATTCTTCAATTCCGAACACCATGTTGCGCATCTTAAATTGGTAGTTGCTGGAAATGGTCGAGTTTGGTTTGCCATCCTTGTAGTCAGACATTCGTCTAACAATTTTCTTCTGTATGTATTTTGAACCATTTGACAAAAGAAAGTTCTCAAGATTAATAGATATAGGCAAATTAATTCCCTTACAAGCATGTTCATTAAACAAACTAATAATTTAGAAAAATGACGATTTCATTTTATATTTGTAGCAGTACGAAGTCATTTCATCATTTGTTTAATATGGACGACGGAGAATAACTTTTTTTCAAAAGGTAGACAATAGATGTTTAACAAGTTGTTCATTTACCTTTTAGATTCAATTAGGGGGAGATCTCCACAAAAGATTGTCGCAAGGTAATTGTGTCGCCAAGAACCATTATTTATTTTATTATATTTTCTTATGTCAATCTAATGGAGACAGAAAATTGAAATTAAACAAGTTAAGTTTTCATTGTTCTTATATTTGTATAAGGAATTTTTAATTAACGATGGAATCTTACAAGATAAACTTTGTTAGTTACACCGATATTTGAATTCGTTTTTGAACACAATAATAATTTTATTTAAAACAAAATTCAAACATTTTGTTTACTTCTTCCTCTAAAAATTTAAAAATTATTTCCAAACTCAAACTTTCGTATTTTAAAAAATCATTTTTAAAAATATTTTTTAGAAATTTGTATATATCGAATTTTCATTACAATTTTTTACAAAAAATTCAGTTTCAAAATTCTTATCATATTCTTATTAATTTGAAAATTATAAATTACACACTCTTATTTTTATGTCTTATGCTTTAAGTTTTAAAATTATTTATATCTCAATCATCGAAATGAACATTAACTAACTTTTCCATATCCCACTATTTTAAGACTTTCTCCAGTTTTTTATCATTCCGATCCTAGATTTTTCTTTTTTTATGTCTAGGATTATATTTTTTTTTTGTATTTTCTCAATCACGTTGTACGGTCCTTGTCTTTTTCTTTTGTTATGGTTTTCATCTTAATTCAAAACATCTCTTCGAACTTCCTGAAACCTTTTCCCGACTGGTAATTTTTCAGTATTTGTTCTTGATTCGTCTTCATATAAGTCATCTTTCCGTGTAACTACTTTTATCAAATATAAATTAGACAGAGTTATTTCATATTATCTTCTGAAATGTTGCATTTTTTGCATATACTATCTCTCGTAGCAAGTCTTCTATAATAGTTTTTTGTAGCTACACATTTATATATTCTTTGATAATGCAATGAGCTCAAGTTAATGAGTGTAGGAACCAATAGACAAGAGAGGTAATCGAATATTTCTAATTTATTTTATTTTAAAAACAAATAAACTCCATTTAAAAATATATTTTATAATATTATATTTCGACGGTTTAACCATCATCATCAGATCACTGATTATGTTCTTTTTTATTGCTTTTATATAAGAAAATGGATGATTATGCAATCACTTACGTAAGTCTAATCGAAAACTCTTAACAAATTAGTTGAGAGTGCTGTTTGAACATTGATTTTCGGATCACAGGATCTTATCAACAATGCTTCACATGACACTCTCTCCCAATAATTTTTGAAATACTTGCACAAAATCTTAAAATTATTTATGATCATATTACATTTACACTTTTTTTTATGCTCAGCAATAATACTCTTTCCCCCTTTTTGACTGCGTTCTTGGACTCTTTTGCAGGGATGACGGGCAGTCTCTCCTATGTATGTGACATTGCACCCATTACATGTGTATTGATAAACAATGTCCGAAAACAAACCTGAAGGAGTATGTGATTTATTGCAAAATATATTCTCAACTTTAAATGATTTAGGTATAATTTTTAAATTTAAAATGTTATCTGTTGATTTCAAGATCGAATTCTTGAGGTGTTTAAAATCCTCGAAGTAAGGTAAGCTTACAGTATACCCAGGTGTAAAGCAGTTTTCAATGTTTAAACTATTAATTTGTTCATTATTGTTTTTTTCTTTTTCAATTATTTTTTCTACAGTCTCACGAGTGAGTCTGTCTATGATGGACTTAGAGTAACCGTAATTATTTAATAACTTACTCAATGTATCAATACTTTTAATAGATTTTGAAAACGTAGAAGAAAGAGACCAAGAACAATATAACAAACCTTTGATCATATTCATTTTATATTTAAACTCACAAAAACTGTTTATGGAGGTATACAAAAATTCAAAAAATTTAAAATATTCCTCATAGTTAGCGTGTTGCACAATTAAATATCTATAGGGGTTTCAATTATTTTTGTTTATTTATTGTTTTTTTCACCATTTTTAAATAATTTATCAATTAGTTCTCTATTTAATTTCTCAAGAAAATTTTTTAAATATATAAAAAGTCACTCACGTTGTTTAAACTAGAGTAGCATTAGAATGAGTTGAAAACAAAAACCAAAAAAACATTCAAACTCTTAATCATGTTACGATTACACTTGGGTTCACAAAATCTTTTGGGAGTTATGCAAAACCCCGTATCAGTTGTCTTTCTTCTCTGTCATAACGGCAACAAAATAACAAATACAAAAAAGTCGATAATGACCGAAATATTTCAATGAAAAGAATTCAAATATTCCAATAAAGAATACAAATTTGTAAAGAATACTGAACAATATAATTACTACAATTTTAGTTTTTTAAACAAATATTTTCGAAGAACTTTCGAGTAAAATTCTATTTTCAGTAGTTTTCATTTATTCCTTTTTTAAGGAAAGTTATATTTTCATTTGGTCCTAAAGTCCTAATTATTATAAATATTTATATTATTTTTTTATATTTAAAGCAAAGATATGTTATTTTAAAATTAATAAATTAATAATAATTAATATTATTTCAATTAATATCTAAACATTACATACTAATTTACTAGTTTATTTATTAGTTTTCATAATATTCGGTGATGAAATTTACTAGAAAAAAATTATATTATAAAACAATTTCTAAGTCATAATATTATTTGTTTAAATAATATTTAATGAAGTTTTATTTCAAATTAAATTAAATTTTTTTCTTCCAGATGCCGAAAATGTCCTTAATTTGGGATTACTTCACAATGAATAATGAAAATAGGGCTAGCTGCATTAAGTGTGGTGAGTATTACAAGGTGCCAAGTGGGAGCACAACAGGGGTAAGAGGTCATCCGAGAACAAAGCACAAGACCATCTTTGAAACACTAGAAGCAAGGGCGCTAGAGCGAAAGCAAGATCTACAGTTTGGAACTGTCGATACAAACTCTGACTCTGATAATGACTTTAAAATGGGAACCTCTTCTGGTGATGGAGCATCAAGAGCAGCCACAAGAATGGATATAAAAAATTTAATTTTTTGATTTACTAGTTTTAGTTGCCTCCTCAAAAAGTACCGAGTACTGAATATATTCCTCATTGCATTTTGTAAAACAAAACTGACTTTGTTTTTTTCTTTCTATTAGTCTCATTCGACGTGTTAAAATACGGTACCGAAATCTATGGTACTGAAATAATTTTGTACCGTGTAAGATATCCATTATATCTTCTGAGTTGAGCATTGAGAACACTTCTGCCTACAATTCGATTCAGCTTAAGAAAGTTTAGGCATACATGTATCCAAAGGGGCAGATTTCATTTAAAATGATTTAATTTTTTGGTTGATGAAATTATTTTTTCAATGAATTTCAGTTATCTACTTTAACTTTCAACAAAGGCTAACACTAATTGGATATTTAAGTAATTTTAAACGCGAAATCCAAAAATCGTTTAATAAAATTTTCAGAGAAGTATCTACTATGTTCCAAAGTGAAATTCTGAAAGGTGTTCTACAATGAAATGAAGCTCAAAAGACAAGTCAAAAAAGCAAATGAAGCAGTAGCTAATCCTTCTTGACAACAACGGCGAAGAATATTGAAGAAGAAGCAGAATTTTTCAAATACCAAAGATATTTCAGAAACTCAAAGTCATTTAGTAATTGAACCCAGACTATCTCGATGGTGGTTGTGGTGCTCTGATATATTACAGAAAAAAATAAATTAATGATAAGTGTAAAAAATATCGTTGTTTAAATAATACAAAAAACACTCTTTTTGAGATAAATAGTTTCACAAAGAGCGTTCCACTTGTTGTACTCGAGCAATTATGCAGTGGATTTAGATTATGTTCCATTGATTTCTGATGGAGCGAAAATTGGTTATCAACGTAGCTAAGTTATCTGTAGAGGAGCTATCTATAATCTCTACATAATTGATCTCCCGACGGGCCGAGCATGATAATCAGTGTCTTTCACTGCCTGTCAAATTCGTTTATCAGATTCCGACGATCTCAAATTAACTGAGACGGGCGACCGTCTACATTAACGATGACTTCACTATCAGAGGCGACGGGGCGGTGATCTCGGGTGACGACCGAGACTAGCTGTGCGACTTTTTGCATCTGACCAAGGATTACACAATTAGGTGGTTTGACACGTGTTTCACCGGAGTAGCTGGATGGAC
This sequence comes from Girardia tigrina, assembly GCA_001938485.1. NCBI lineage: Eukaryota > Metazoa > Platyhelminthes > Tricladida > Dugesiidae > Girardia > Girardia tigrina. The sequence goes on along the minus strand of MQRK01252249.1, from coordinate 4,911 downwards.
TATAGTGAAGGAAGTAATTATCAATGCCAAAGAAGCACATCTGTCTTTCAGAATCATAAAATAATCAGCGAGGAGAAAGTTCACATTTCTCTTTCGCGACTGTATAACGTCTACAAATGCATCCAAAAAGCATGCATAACAGTTGAAATACAATCCATAAGTAGTCATTTCTCACATGAAAGTGGAAAAACTGTCAGAGATCGAAGCTATCTTACCCCGTATCGGGGACTTGCTAGATAGTGTTTCGTTCGGGTGGACCATCTAAAGAGCCTAGTGACCCAATACCATTGAAAGTGATGGGTAAAAAATAAATTGATACCATGTATATACAAATTGATGTCACGCTTCTTTTTTACTTTTCAAAAATTATTTTTGTTTTAACTCTTCAAAAAAAATAACTTTCTAAACTTTTAAAATCTTCATCAACTTGTTTTTAAAATTTTTTTAAATGGTCATTATTTATTTTTATTTTGCTTTTGAAAAATTCAACAAATTTAATCTTAACCATTCTTTTTGGATCTTAGCCGTAGATGATGCACAAGTCTTCGTCAAATCTTTTTATTTCTAGCCCTTTTTTTCAGATCTTCAATGTTGTTGACATGGGCCTGGACGGATCCAGTAAAAATTTATTTATGGCTTATTTTTTCATATTTTTGAGTGCACTTTTAGGCTAGGAAGCGGGTAGAGCCTATCTCCTCACCAGGTATATATGTCCGTTGGCTTCAAGGAGCTGATTCGCCCATTTCCAGGCTTAGTTTTCCATTCTGTTGGCTTTCCACATACTCTCTTCACCGAGGTTTCTCTGAGTGACTAACCTATAAGAGACTGAATTTGTTAGAAACTTAAGGTAAATTGTTTTTTAAAAATAATTTCGGAGTATCGCATTAATTTCCATAATGAATTAATTTCACTAGTGAATTAGTTTCCCCAATGAATTAATTTCCGCTTTGAATTAATTTCCCTAGTGAATTAGGTTAGGGTTAGGCTTAGGGTTTAGGGTTAGTGTTTTTGGTTTTGGTTTGAGTTAGGTGGTTAGGGTTAGGGTTCCCTAAACCTAGTTTATTTAGGGAAATTAATTCACTGGGGAAATTAATTCATTGGGGAAATTATGCAGTAACTCATAATTTTGCATTAAAAATGATTTTTTTAAATATTTTGCATTTTATTTATAAACTGCTTAATAGAAAGCATTTTCATAATTATTGTAATACTTCCTATGACACTGCGTGATTATTTAATTTGCGTATTCTTTGACCTTTGTGTTTACTTTCGATTACTCTTGTAATTCTTTCGCGCTTGATGTGTGACGTTTTCATTGTCGATTGTGTCATCGAATGATTGCTTATTTCACATGTGATTATTATTTTTACACCAGTAGATTTTATCACGTCTGAAAGCAAAACAGCAGCTAAATATCCTTTCAGATTTGAGAAATAAATGGACTTTTGATGTTAAACACTGGTTTAGAAACTCATTTAATAAAAAAATGAACTCAAACTCATTATGTTATTTGAATATTACTTTGTAATAAACTTGGAATTACTTTCCAAAAAGAAGTGAAGGGAAACAATTATGGTGGGCAACAAAAACAACGAGGGTCCTTAGATTGAAGCATTATATTTGAATGTTTAATTTCCTATTATAATCGTTCTAAAATATGTGGTCAAAATAATTCTGTTAGAATAATAAATTGATAAATTAAAAAATATCAATTCAAAAAATTTAATGTCATAACAATATTATGATTATCCTGTTTATGAATATGGCCAATGCATGTGATTTTTCTTTATTAAAAAGTTGTTCGAAGTCAGATTTAGTTTCTTTTTATTTTGATTAATTGTTCACTGTTTAATTATTTTTTTTATGGTTAAATTTGCAAATTTGCTGGTTATTTGTCAAATTCGTGACTTTTATTCATTACAGAAATTAATTCATTGGGGAAATTAATGCAGTAACTCATCATTTCGCATTAAAAATGATTTTTTTTAAATATTTTGCATTTTATTTTTAAACTGCAAAAAAACATTTTCATAATTAGCTTTAAATTATGAGTTTATAATGTCTTGTTTTATATTCACTACACGGAACACGAGTTCCTCTGGGTTAATTGAAATTCTTATAAAACTTGCAAAATGGCTTTCAATTCCTTTTTTTATTTTAAAATGAATAATTAATTAGATATTTTTTGATAAAATTATTTTTATTTCTACAAAAAAATCTTTTCATTACAATTGAAAGCAAAATAATTTATTTTTCCTTTAAGATTTATATTATTTTGTTTCTAATGAATAAATCCAATTGAAAAAATATTGTGCAAAAAAATTTTTAAAACAATTTAGTTTACTGAAATTAAATTTTTATTTGATATTTTAAAAGCGTTGGAAATTGTTAATTTAAATTATTGTATAAATTGTAATAAAAAATTTTTGTTAAAATATTTAAGGAAATATTTGTTTAAATTTTAACAATTTCAATTGAAACCCGGAAAAGGCAGGGTAAGAATTATTCTTATTTATTTGACAAATGTCTAAATTTTTGAAATTAGGGTGAAGAACCTTTATGACTTTTTTTATTGTGCTTTACATTATTTATGTATAATTTCTTATGGATGAAACAGTAAATGGACCTCCAATTTAGAAGCACAGAGTAACTTATAATTGGGCTCGAATTTTCTTATGTGCCTTTTTTACAGTGGTACCCGATTATCGATAAATTAAAAAAAATGAAGACAACTAAAATATATTGTACCAATAAGTAGTAAAAATAGAAAAGAAAGCTAAAATTCGCATTTAAAAGTGCAAAAATGCATTGCAAGATCAATACTTAAACTAAGATTTATTCAAAAAAGTTAAAAAGAGAAAGTTGGGCACAACGCTTTTTTCTTCGGATAATGTTTTAGAAATTCTTCACTCAATCCCCTGATAGATTTTCTCATAACTATTTTTCCAATATTATATTTGTTAGGAACGACATTGGTCGCATAAATGTCTCATGTTTCTTCCGATATTCAAATAACAAAAGAAATAAGTCTGGATCAAAATAATTTATTAATCGTCAACTTTTGAATTTTTCACAAAATTTCTGTTTATTTAAACAACTGAATTCATTTGAGGATATGTTTAGTATTTCTATTTTTAACCGTTTCTTATAAATATGGATATAGATATAGATATTTACTAACATTAATACTTATATAAATGTTGAGCATTAAAATATCTTATAAATTATACTTACAAATCTTACAATATTTTTACTAAGTATAAAAAATAGTTGTTCATTGATATAATCATTTTTATCTTTAATTATATCTTCCCTTAAAACATTCTCAACAATATCGTTAAGTAAAAATTCAGAATCGATTTTTCTTGATGCTACCTACTCGAGACACAGACTTATTCAATAACACTAGTATATATTTTCTATTCATTTTTTGGGATGAAGAGTTGAAGCGACTGATCTTTTAAAATCCCCGAAAGTTAATTCAAAGAAAAATTAAATAATTACTGTTGCTTTCGTTGTCACTTCCCAAAAAAATAGAGAAAAAAATTTCTTGTGATATTCATTAATAAAAAAAATTGTACAACTTTTCTATGTTCAGTTTTGGATCTGTGTATTTTTCCAGGAAAATCTTTCCAATATTATTGTATTATTGACTATTTATGACACTATTTTACATGTTTGTTTAAACATAATAAATAAATTTTTATCGTCGGCAATTTTTTTCAAAAACGTCGAATTTTTAAATATCTTATTCAGCCAACATGGCATTATTCCCACTCACGGCGTTTCCAGATGACCGGTAAATGTTAACAAATTATTTAGGTGAACATAACCTTAATAATTACCTTTTCTTGATCAATTTTCTTTGTGGAAGTATATTTTTATCTTTTATCGATTCTGAAATACTCCGTTGAAAGAAAAAGATTCCATTGAAGCGCACCAGGGCGAATATGTGTCTGGTCACCTCGGAGAAAATTATTGGTCTTTTTTAGATTATCTTAATCTCCTTTTTCATCGTCAAAGGACAAATTGGATTGACAACTTTGTTTAAATGAAATCATGTCCTCTTTAATTTTAACTTTGACATAAATTACTTATTTACATTTACAATTGATGCGAAAGTTAATAATGATCAAATTTAAACGGGCTAGTTCGAAATCCAAATTTTTATTTTACAAAAAACTTTGCTAAGCAACGATTTTGACAAAATATTTTTAAAGATTTTTTTCGATCACCAAAATTTATCTGTACACAAAAAATTTTATGATAAGAAATATTTTCCTTTAAATTTACAAGTTCTCAATAAAATACCAATTAAAAAGATTCTATAAGAAATTAATTTTTTTATAGTTCAATTAAGGGTATCAAAATTTCGTAAATCTAAAATATTGTTCTTGAATCCATAAGATCCTTCCACTCTTGATCCTGAATGGTCCAGTATGTTCCATATCCTTAAAATAAATAAATTAAATCTTCCAGATTTAGAATAATTCGTACATGCTTTGACAATTCAGTGAGAAACGACCAGTCATGAGTAGCAATTCCATGATTTTACGTCTCTTTGGCTGTATAAGTAAACTTCACACATTTACGAAACGGGCATCTGAAGGTTCCTCTCGCAGTTATATTTGTAAGGCGGTAGTCCAGAAGGGTTTCTAAGGGACTCGCTTCTGACTTTCCTGTCGCAGCAGCATTTGTATCAACTATTGGTACTTGCTTTGTCTTCTGGTATCGCATTCAGTGGTTGATTCCCTTTTTTCGATTCACTGAAATGATTAGTTTTACTAAGAAATATTTGGACTAAATGTTCTTTTTAAATTTTCTGCGATGTTCTGAGATGTCTGATGAGTCATCCTTTGGTCTAGTAGTTCTTTCGGCATATATGACATTTGAATCCTCCCGACTCTTCTT
>MQRK01252247.1:0-15763 GCA_001938485.1 Girardia tigrina | reverse complement strand
AATAAAATATATAAGTATATATAAATATATATGATGTCATCACGTTCATATGGTTTTGTGATGATTGCTGCTTCAATTAATTATTAACTTTGTTCGCAGTTGATCGATTCGCTTTGCCGGTTTTCCACACAAATTCAGTCTCAATTGAACGCTAATTACCAAAATAAAACCAATCGTTCAGTTTAAATTTCTATTGTAAATTGCTGGTAAACGCATATTTTAATCGATTTGAAGCGTTTACCAGCGTTTCCATGGTTATTTAAATTTTTGGTGCGTTAAAACAAATTGATTTCATTATGATTCGGTTTTTAAACGATTATATTTCAAATTTAATTCACTAAAAAGATTTTCAAATAAAAAAAAATTTAATTGACATTGTGTTTGTTCAAACCGGATATTCAACGATTCGATAAATTCGTACAAGAATCGGAAAAAGCGATTATTGACAATAATTTGAAAATGTTATGTAAAAAAGAACTATTTATGGATACGAATATTTTTTGTGACTTGATTGTTATTGTATCGAAATCGGTTTTTTTATTTATTAAATTTGAAAACAAAATTTAAAAAAATTGTTTTAATGCTTTAATTATGTACGTGACTATTGTCACAATTTTTCAATGTAATAAACAATTCAATGGGCGATTTCTCTTCAATGAAAAATAATGTTGATAAAAATAGAAATAAACAATTTTTGTTTTTGCTCGATTTAATTTAAAAAAAAGAAATATATATATATCCATTTGAAAGAATGAATGCTGTTGAAAGAAGTAATGTTTTGGTCGTTGGACGGGCGGTATCGGATATGAATTGCTAAAACATTTTGTAATATGGCACTTAAAAAACATAACTGTGCTCGATTTAGACACAATTGATGTCAGTAATTTAAACAGGTAGTTTTTGTTTCGAAAAAAGCGTGTAGGCAAATTGAAAGCTTTGACCGCAAAAAAAGTGTCTTAAAGTTTAATCCCGATGTGAATATTGCGGCGAAACACGACGATTTTAACTCGACTGTTTTGAGCCGAGTATTCAAACGAGACTCGTTACAAGCGTACTGCAGTCACGATCACGACTTCATAAATCGACCGATTAGAATGAAAAATATTATTAATATTAAGAGTGACGATAATAAAAATAATAATTCCAGTAAACCGAGAGATAATATAAGACCATTTCAATCTGTTTCTAATGATAACACGCACAATCAGGCTCAAAAGGTCATAGATTTCAGCAACAAAATCGATATGGGCGTGCGAATATTCATTTTGAAATTGAGTAGAGCTCATCAAGTTTCGATTTTATTGAATAGAAAAGTCAACGGAATTAATTTTGAGGTAGTCAGCCAAATCCTGAAGATCGAAAGAAATTCTGCAACAGTAATCGTACATTTCGATATTAAAGACGGCCATTTGGTCAATAAATCGATTTTCTGCGATATAGGCGAGATCGATGTCGATTTAAATGCGAATATCATTTATCGATTTGTCGAACTGTTTAATTCGGCCGTGAAATTGTTTCAATGTTTAAAGATTTCGATAATCACCGACAAATCAATCAATATTTGGTCGATGAAATATACGTCAAACAATGCTTCAAAGGATCAGATGGGATCAATCGTATGGGCACGGGCTCCGGGAATTTGTTTGTGGTCAGCTATTCTTGGTGAAGAAACCGAAAAAGCCTCTACTGAGATACAACAGGAGTGTCAGTCGAAAGTTCATCGATGAAATTTTCAAAAAATTTCTTATTGTGTTTCCGATTGTGACTTTCCTTGAAGGTAGAAACTAAATAATCTTTTTCAGCTGAAGTATTTGCTTCATTTAAAATCAAATCCCATAAATTTCTAATCTTTTCTAAATCTTTCAAAAGACTTAATTATTAGCAATTCAGTCGAGACTTTGATTTTGCGATTTTGCAAAATTAAATTGGCATTATTTAAAAAACAATTCGTGCCTAATATTAGATAGCATCGTAGCCTCGAAAGATTTCAGGTAGTTTTTGATTCCTTCAAGTTCTGCATGAGTTTCTGCGGATAACTTTGCAAAATTCATTAGAATAAATTCAATTGATATGATGACTTCAGGCGTTTTCAGCGCAATTGGTTTTACACTTTCAATTCTTGCTGACCATCGTGCCTTTGACATTGAATGAAGTGAGATTCCAGTGTTAGATTTCGAAATTTCCCATCGTTGAGGTTAGAAATATTAAGGTTATGCATAAGTTCTCGACGTTTTTATTAGATATTCATAGACGAGTTATAATATAATGATTAAGATTTAATTATCAAAATACTCCCATTTGAATCTATTACCTTTTTGCCATCTTTCTGGCAAAAGATGAATACCACTAGTATAAAACCCTACATCCTTGGAATAGAGGAACTCGTCTAAACAATTTCTGACCTCATCGCTATTTTTGAAGTGTATGCCAGCCAGGGCATGTTGTAATGATCGGAAAAGGTAGTAATCCGATGGTGCAAGGTCTGGTGAGTAAGCTACGTGAGGGAGAACTTGCCAGCCCAACTGCAATATTGTTTCCTTCATTGCTGAAGCAACATGAGGTCTTGCATTATCGTGGAGCAGAATGATCTGCTTACTACCCTGCAGGTTAATGGTCTTTTTGCCTTTATTTCTAGTGCTAAACGCAAAAGTTGATCACTATATCGTTCTGCAGTGACTGTTTGACCAGGTTTCAATAGTTCATAATAGAGAGGTCCAAAATAATTTCACAAGATGCATAAAAGGACTTTATGTCCATGAATATTGCGTTTCAGTGTTGATGTTGTTGTCTGACCTGGATCTACCCATGATTTTTTGTGCTCTGGATTGTTGAAGTAAATCAACTTTTCATCTCCGGTCACGATTCTCCATAGGAATGATTTCTTTTTGTGACGGGAAAGGAGCGATATGCATGTTGTTAAGCGCTGGTTTGTGTTGCGCTCGGATAATTAATGTGGGATTCATTCTCCAACCTTCTGGATCTTTCCCATAACTTTCAATCTTCTTACCACTGTTTATTGATTGCATTCAATCTTCTTGGCAAGAATTGTGGTCGATTGGGTGGCATCTTCGTTAAGAAGTACCTGCTAGTCTTCATCGGTGTTTTCTTTTGGGCGACTACTTCTTGCTTTATCCTGGATATCTTTCTCACCATTTCTGAACTTTATAAATCATTCGCGACACGTTGATGCACCTATAGTTCCTTCGCCATAAGCTTGGTCAATCCATTGTTTTGCTTCGGCAGTTACCTAAATCAAACATGAATAATAAGCAATGTGTGATGTGATTTTAATCTTCAGCCATTTTAGACGAATCAATTAAAGTATAATCAATTTTAAATATAATCAATTAAAATAAACGGAATTTTATTATAAATATAATTTTAAGCGTCATCTATGTCAGCGTCGAGAACTTCTGCATAACCCTAATAAATATATTGTAAAATTTTTGAATTATACCAAATAATGTAACAGCCTCTTTACACGATTCTGCAGCATGAATTCCACACAGATTAAGCTAATGACATCTACATAGAGAAAAAATTGCTAAGGGATTTTTATAAGATCCGCGCTTGCACTCCTTTGTGTATACCACTCATTTTTGATCAACCATCAAATCCTTGGCCTCTACAGTTATGCAAATCAATTTTATATTCTATTAATGTGTCCAAAGTCATAACTTTAATTTCTCACCACTTTTTAAATTGCAATCAACAAAATTTAGAAATCTCTCATATATATGAAAAAAGATTTGTTTTTTTGTTGAGACCTACGAAACGAATAATGAATATATAGTTCCAAATGGGATACATCAGGTGTTGTATCGATAGTTAAGACGTAGTATTTAACCTTAGATATCTCTTCTAAAATGTTTTTATCCCCAAATGTTCCATCAAGGGCAAGAAATTCGTTTTGAATTTGAGGAAACAAATAGTTAACTTGCCATTTCTTTTTGTCACTTTGAGACTCTTTCACTTTTTCTAGATGATTTTTGAGCAAATAATCATAGTTACTGATCAGCTCTAGTATTCCTTAAAAATTTCCATTATTAGAATCACCAATTAAGTTGCTTTCTCCTTGAAAAGCCAAACCACTTTAAGCTAGGAACAAAATTACGTCTAGAAAACGTTTCAATAGATTTTTCCAGATTTGTGATTCTTTTTGAACTTGGTGATTAATAGAGTTAATTAAGAGTATTGTTACTTAGTTTCAATAAAGATAGATTTTGACTTTTCCATGTCAAGTAACAACTTATATGATTGGCAGATTTTTCATGTTCTAGAATTCTTCGATACAATTGCTTATATCCTTTGTCAATAGTCCATACTTGTTCTTTTGCCAATGTTGAGCATTGATTGTCCGGTAGATCACAAAAAATTCGGTAAGGATAACAAAATAAGGATTGCATAATTTTGCTCCACACCAGCCAATCTTGATTTACCAACTCATTATTGCTTAATTTGTAACGTATCTCGGAAATGTTAAACCAGTTTTATCCCCAGGAAATTCAGATTCAGAAGGAAAGTTGCCTTCAAAATGCCTTCTTCCAGAAGCTTTGAATCACTCTTTTTAAAATAACCGATGTCAAAATATAACAAAGGATCTTCGGCATCCGCTGTAGTGAAATTTTCAATTTCACAATTACGATTGTTTCCAGTCTTTTCGATCTCTGACAAATCTAAGAAATTTGATTTTTTTTTCAGTTGGTTTATCTCGTTCATTTTTCTCTAGATCTAGAAATTCATCTGATGTTTGACTGGTTATATCATTCAATCGTCTTGTTTTATATGGATTTTCTACGGAAGAATCAAGTTGATGTTGAACAGTTGTGAAACCAAGACTTTCCAAAGTTCTTTTTCCTTTTTCTGATTCTTGTTGCTTTAATTTTGCTTGTTTTCGTTTCTGAGTTCTGGATTTATGCTGATAATTAATCCTCTAAATTTTAAAATAATTGATTAAATAAAAAGTTATGAGATATGTTGATTTATTGATTATAATTTTATTCTTTCCTAAGTTATCAATTAAATTCGGCCCCCCTAAAATGCCCGGGCTCGGTGAATTTGTATCGTCTGTCACCCCCTGTCTACTGTCCTGAATAACAGTACTGCCTTTTAGGCCATTCCTTTTCTTAAAAAAAACTCGAATTTCTGGAACCCAATGTTCAAAGATCCTTCTCTCCATCCATGCTTTTTTATTGTAGTAGTCAACAGAAAGATTCTTTATTTCTGTTCCTTTAAATGATCTTGCCTTTTTTGCTATTCCAATCATGAGAAGTTTCATTTTATGAGTTTCGGATGCGTTACTTAAGCACATGATTGTGATGCGTTCTTTAGATGATTTATGGCCTGGAGTCGAAGATTCATTAGACAAAGCAAGTGTCTTTGTAGGCAAACACTTTCGGTATAAGCCTGTCTCATCGGTATTATATATTTGGTCAGGTTTCATATCATTCACTTGAACATATTCCTCAAATTCAATCCGGAATTTAGTAGCGGCATCAAAATTTCCACCAAGGCGTTCTCCTTGGACTGAAGGCTCACGGATACCATGATGTTTTTAAAATTTGTTTAACCACCCAGAAGATGCATTAAAGTCGTCTTTTAATCCTAATGAATCATAAAAGAATTTGGCTTTATGTGCCATTACAGAGCCTGTAATTGACATTACTTCTGCTCGTTTCTGATTAAGCCATTTAAAAATAGTTGTATCTAAATCTTCACATGATGACAATTTCATACTTTTCTGAGTTGAAAGACCTGCATTACTATCACAATCTCTTCTAAACTCATTCAATCTTCTTTTTTACTTAATTATATAAGAACAGTGGAAATACCTTAAAATTACTTTTGTTTCCAACAAAAAATCTCCGGCGAGGCCAAGTATTAACGTTCGGGCTCATAGGAACGCGCCCCGAAGTTCAAGCTCTTCCTCATTAATACGGTTTTGATTATTCAATTCCAAAGTCTTAATAATTCGTTGGGCATTTTGATTATTTTTTATAAACTCTAAATTATTCGCGTTACCAATTTCTAAGTTGAATTGCTTGAATAAAGGATGATCTTCGTCTATTGATCTTCTTGAATCATCTGTCGAATGTCCTTCTGCTTCCGCCTCTGCCGTTAGGACATCCAATTTTAATTTTTCTAAGAAACTTGTTCTTTCTAAAGTTTGTTTATTTTCCCGTGGAACATGACAATTTCTTAGAAATTCTTTATACATTTTCAATCGCATATATTCTTCTTCCAATTTAACACATTCGGCGTTAAGATGAGCCATATTATATCTTGCTTTTTTGACTCTATCGATCATTTAATTCCTTTTAGTAGTTTTTCTTTTCGGTATCAAAATGTTATATTATAATTAATATTATAATTAAAAAATCAATAGTTCTTATATCTATTTTACTAGATATCAAAATTTAATTATAAGTAGAACATTTAAACAAACTACATTAAAACTTTATAACTTTTCCTTTCTTTTTTTTATATTTTTCTTTTCTTAACTAAAATAAGTTTAAAGTATTTTCTTTCCTTTTTAATTTTTAACATTAATGAATTTTTTATGTAAATATACATATATAATTTATTGGAATCGGAATTAAAATTCCAATTCCAAATTTTATTTTTAATTTCCATGTTTATAATTTCGATGTGGATTTACCCTTTTCACTCAGCTCAATTAACTGAAGTTTTTGTTTCACAATCAGTACGACTTTTGTGCTATTATTTGACATTGCGATAGGGTATTTTTCTAAAATAATTTAAAATTAAAAAATGATAATTCTTAATTCTCATTAAAATTTTAATTATCATAAGGTATTTAAAACCTAAAAAACCTAAATCAATAGCAAATAAATAAAATTCAAATTGTACTTTTTAAAATAAATAGAAGCGTATTTATTTAAACAATTTTGCATTTTCTAAATATTATCTACAGATAATCCGCAAAGTGCATAATCTGCACACGTCTAATCGATAGTTTACTGTATATTAAATATGAAATAAATTTAAACATTACAGATTTTCTAATAAAAAGAATTAAAATACTAATCAGTCATCAGGGAATGAGAGACATAATTCAAAATCAACACACTACATTCAAACACAAAACATCAAACATTCCAAATATTCATTACAATCATAGTTCTTGCATTTGACTCATACAGTATTTCGAATTCGCCAATATTATTTCGGTCTCACTTCTTAATGTATTAGAACGAAAACTCGCCCTCATTAGGGCTACAATTAATGATTTGCTGTCGATTAACCCAGAATTGGAGGCCGCATTTATATGGACCCAAATTTTAATATTTGCCCCCACCCGAATCCGTAGCGCTAAAAATCAACACTAATAAAAGTAATTTAAGAGTTTTTTCACTAATTTTAGGATTTTGGTATGAACTATTTGCAATCTTTTAGTAAATAAGAATGTCCTATCATCTACAAAAGACTCTTCCATCTGGATTCCGATATCACTAACCATAAAATTATTATTTAATTTAATAAAAGTAAATTTATAACAATAATTTTCATATCTTGTATCAAAAATATATATATCTTTTATTATAAAACACATTTATTGTAAATTATAATTTTAAAAAGGACAAAACACTGTGATTTGAATATAAATTATTATTCTTCTAAAGAAGATTTTGGAAAGTACATAATTATGGAAAAGATAACTGTGAAAAGATAGCTGTAGAAAAAAATTCGATCAAGCACAAGGCCAACGGAACGCCATTCAGTAAATATTCTTGCAACATTTTCTTTATTTTCTTGTAACTTTTGAATATACTTCAAGGATTTGACTATTAATTTAACGTCGTTACAAATACGTTTGTATTGTTCAGGGTCTCGTCCAAAAATTATCGTATCACTTTCTAATGTTTGAGTATTTTTTGAGTTCAATTTTATGTCTTCTTTGACTGGAATAACGAGTCCCTTTTGATTTTCTAATAATAAGGAAACTTTAAGTTTCTCCAACTGACTCATTGATAAAGCGGCAGCATCTTCCAAAAGCTTATTTGATGAATATAATGAATTTCTATTGTTGTAAGAATCATAATTGTTATCATTGTTTGTAGTTTCATCAACAAACTGAAAATTCTTTTTAAAAATAGGACTATGAAGAGGAGAATAAGATTCAATAGTTTTGTATAAGTCACTATTACATAAATCTTTTGAAAATAATATGGGAGACATAGGTACTTGTAGATATTGGTCGATGGACAATACATTTGAGTTTCTTTTGGTACTTAAATCGTCAGGGCAATCATTTACAAGCACTGTTTTTATCTCTCTTAAAGTATTTGGACGTACCATATTCTGTGTGGAAGACAATGGAGCTTCATCAATTGATTGGGAACACTTTAGTGTTCGATAAGAAGACATTTGTTTTTGTTCATTTTCATGGTAATTAGATTTTTGATATTTAGAATAGACTTTTAGTTTTCTCTTCTTAGATAATGATTCTGGTGGTTGATCTTTAAAATTAATTACTTTTAAAAAATTTTATACTTTATAAATTTTACCGTTTCTGGGGGACAAGTCTTCGTTTTTATACTTGCCGACATTTGATCCAAAATTGATGCATAAAAATTTCGTTGCGTAATTAAAGATCAACTAAATCAAATTTTTATTACATTTATTATTATAAAATTAATACACAATCGAAAATAATATATGAGATTATATGGAATGTTATATTGGTTATACTTATTAAGTACCTTTTTGTAATGAGACACTATATGAGTATTATATATTTTTGCTATTAAAATAAAGCGTAACTATTTCTTTTTATTAGTTAAACTTTATTATTTTCTATAACAAATAAAACATTTAATTCGTTAATTGATGATAAAATCGATATATAAAATAAAATAAAATTAACAAAAAGTATTATAAATCACCTAGATAGGATTTAAAGTTTATAAAAAATATATTTTTTTATCTTCGTGGTAGTAAATTTAACAGAAGTTCAAGTGAATGTCCTATTGAAGTATAATTATTGCATTAATTCTAGATTAATTTCGTATTTATATTTATATTTTTGCATGAACATAATTTCCAAGATTTTCTCTAGATATTTGAAGATTATCTACTTCATTTTGCAGTTAAAGGCTGGTGGTTGCGGCAGAGTATACACGACGTGGTCGTGACACTCCGGTTTTAGCGAAGCGGAGGCTCTGGATCGAGTGTTGAGGAAACCTAATAGAATCTCACCATAACTACCGTCAATTAATTTAGCCCCAATAGCCTAAAATTTCTCAAATCTTTGAGGCTGGTCGACATCGGTTTCTTCGCTCTACGAATCGTCATATATTTTATCCATATTATGTTTTTTACTTCTCGTCACAGATTTCATTTTTTCCTATGTAAAACCAATATGTGGAGGCATTTAATTTAGTTCACTGATCAAAATTTAAATGGTTTTAAAAATTATTTTGAATTGAAATCAAATTGAAAATTTTAAAAATTAAGTAGAATGATAATTAAATATTTTAACTTTACATTTAAAAATATTCTTTATAAATTTATTTGATTTAAAATATTAGTTTAGTAAAACAATAAATGGATTAAAAACAGATAACAGATAAAACAGTACTTTTGAAATAATAATTTTATTTGAATTTAATTATGAAATTTTTATTAAAATCTGTAAAATTTATTTTTCAAATTTTGAAATCAATTAAGAATATGATTAAAAATTAATTAATTAAAAGACATTAAAAGCAGTCGAATGTTTCCAAAAAAATGGAAGAAAGAAAAAAATTTTATAGAATACATGAATAAAATGTGGTTTTCTACTCACAAGAACTGGTACGAAGGCTCCCAAATCCGCACGCCTTCTACAAACAATGTGTGGGAGTCATTCAATTTGATACTAAAAAGTGAACATACATTTCGAGAAAGACTGCCACTGTCTCGTTTTTTGGAGATATCTCTAGAGGCTGTGCACAGATGGTCAAAAATGTATTTTCATGGCGATAAATTCAGCGAAAGCATAATAATTTCCTTAAAAGATTGGACGGCAGCATATAATTGGGCAAAAGAGAAGAAAGACATGAGCTCAAATGAGACTGAAGTTGGAAACGTTTACTATGTACCTAAAGGTCACGAGATAAAGGCCCCCTTTGATCAAATCAAGTACGTCGAGTCGAATGTTTGGGCAACTTTCGACCAGTTCAGGAGGCGTGCCTTTGTTCTATGGATTGTTACTCTGCATCACGACATTGAGCATTGATGAAACGGCTCATGCACTAGCTCTTACTTTCTCAAATATTTGATATGTAAACATCTTCTTGGCCTAGCAATTCGTTTAAAACTCGTAAAACCACCAGCTGATGCAAAATACATACCGATTGGAGAGAAAAGAAAGCATGGTCGTCCTAAAAAAAGAGACAAAAGCTTTATTCATTGAATAAATTTTTTCAATTTCAGCTTTTTTTTATTTGATATGTTAATAATTACATAAAAATGATCTTTTTATATTTGTACAATTGAATTAGCAATGAATACTTAATATTTTTAATAAATGCTACTTATAAATACTTATAATATTGTTAATAAATACTGAAAAATATATAATTTGTTACTTAGACTATTATATTTTAATACTGCATAAATGATTTTTATACTGAAAAAATGTTTTTTCTTACGGATCAAAATTCATTTAAAATACTTTTTTAAAATTAATAAAATACTGAGAAATCAATTAAAAAAATACTGAGAGTTTTATTTTTTTTACTGAAAGTAAAAATACAAGCCTTTATTTAATTTACTTTATTTTAAGTTTTTATTTAATTTAATTAAAATTTATTTTTACCCAAAATTTTGGCAAAATGTTCGGTCATTGAACAATTTTCCGCTCCACTTATCACTCAAATTTGTTATTAGTCAACAGAAGAATCTAATAAAGTAATATAGTCCATTGCGTTACGCAGTTTTGTAAACATT
Source organism: Girardia tigrina (assembly GCA_001938485.1). Lineage (NCBI taxonomy): Eukaryota > Metazoa > Platyhelminthes > Tricladida > Dugesiidae > Girardia > Girardia tigrina. The sequence goes on along the minus strand of MQRK01252247.1, from coordinate 4,810 downwards.
GTTTCTACGTTAGAAAGCTTTTTGGATATCACTGTAATGAACGTTACAATATACCAACAATACCAAAATTCAATCCCGTGTTATGTGGCCTGAAACAGTCAGGGTTCATTTCGTGCAAAAAACATATGTATTCTGGATTGGTCTGACAAATCTCTGGACTGTAATCTAATAGCAAATATATGGATTATTATCAAGAAAAGTGTCACAAAAGCATCCATCATCAGTAGCTGAGTTGAAAGAATCAAGAAAGATAGTTTGGATGAAGAAAATACCGAACGAACTTGCTGGGATTGTAATAACTCCAAGTCCATAATAACTAACTTATAATATCTAATGTTTATGTGTCTTGAAGCAAATCTTTAGGCTCGTATGGGACCAACAAAATACTGTTATGATATTACACTGGGACCTCGCATAACGAGTACCTCTCTTAACGAGTAAGGTTCTGGAACGAATTATTCTCGTTAAGCGAGGTTCTACTGTATCCCGTTTTATTTTCATTGACAGTAGAACCTCGCTTAACGAGCACAATTCGTTCCAGAACCTTACTCATTACGCGAATTACTCGTTAATAAAGGTGCTCGTTATGCAAGGTTCCAGTGTATATGTATTTATTTTGTAAATGTTTGGTATAATAAAATACAAGGCAATGAGTTACTGAAAAATTTCATATAAAAAGCAACCAAATTAAAAAATACTTAGATGGTATTAAACGTTTGCATTCCAATGTATTGAATAACATGTATTGAATATACGATAAAATATTTATAAATAATGATATTATAAGTTTTTACTGTAATTTACACAATTTAACGTCAGCTTCTGCTTATCTTTTAATATGAAAATAAGTAAAATGTAAACATTTTTTCGAAGTCATTTACAAATAATAATGTTGTACGAAATGTCTGTAAATTTAAAAAAAGAAATGTTTATGATGCTTAATTAGTTTGGTAAACATGTTTCAGAAATTATTTTCATCTGTCTTCCTCTGAGATCTTAAAGTTTACCATTATTTTAAATTAAAGTGATCCATTTTACTCTGTAAACAAAATAAAATGACCCTTTGCTGCTGTTAGATTAGTCTTATTGTTAGACAACAGTAACATTTACATTCTCAAGTATTAGTTCTGCTTGTGTCTCAAAGACTAAAGTTTCTTTTCATTTTAATCCATGTTTTGACATTATTTTCGATAATGTTTGATTGAAGATCAGAAATCATAACTTCACAAAAATTTATTAATGAAAATTACGCACAATTTTAAACAAATTTTTTACCAATTTAATAATTTTGCAAAAATCCATTTATTAAATTCTCTTTACACTCAAATTTTTATTTTGTATAAATTTATTAAACTTTCATTATTAAAATTTATCTCTGAAAGTTTCTACTTTCGTTACAAAATATTTAACTTATTTTAAATTTAATTTATAATAAATTATTTATTTTCAAAATAATTTCGATAAAAAATATTTAACTTACTGTAACTTAAATTTCTTTCAAAATAATTTCGTTATGCGTTATAAATTTTACTTGATTTATAAAAATCAATGTAACTTCCTTATTTTTTATTTTAAAATTTGTACAAAATATCAAGGCCTAGCCAGGAGTAATGAAAAGAGGGGTTGCCGGAGTTTTAGATGGCGGTGCATTTTGTCATACTTTATTAAAACGTGACTCTTTTTAAAAAGTGCTCGAACACAATGCTGATTAAGCAACAAAATTTACAATTTAATTTATTCAGTCAGTATTTATTCATAACACAAAGAATGATCAGTATAATTGTAATTTCCGTTTTTTGTTTGAGTTTAAATCTTTGGAGAAATTTTTCCATATTAATACATTTCGTTCGATTTGATTCAAAAGCTCGATATACCAAATCGAAACTCATATAGTTCATATATTGCCTGGCAGGATAAATATAAAAAAATTGTGTCAGAAGATCCCAAAAGAAGCATTTAGAACGCAATTTTACCTGGAAAGTATCCATATGAGGGTCTTTATCTAAAAGCTCTTAACAAATATGAGCTCTTCCTTTGAGGGGGTGATTATTGCAAAGGAAACGATAGATTTTAATTCGAGGAAGTCCAGGTAATTTATTGATAATATCACCGTCAGTAGTTCATTATTATCATGAAAGCGTCGTTAATTATCATTTAAAAATATATATCGTTTCATAATATGCTGCTTGCAATGACTCCCTGATGTTTCCACTGTTGATCGGGTGATTGTGTAATCTCTTAAACTTTTCGTTTCAGTTCGTTTACGCTTTGCTTTACCACTAAATTGCTCTTCATTTTCTGACAACAGCAACTGAGATTCTTGTAGTATCATCTGAAAATTTTCTGTTGATCTGAGGTTCAATATTACAGCAAAGGTAGAGTTTATGATTTTCATAGCACCGGTAAGATCAGTCTCTCGACTACAGAATTTTGTCTGTGGGTTTCACTAATGCCAATATCCATTTCATCATGATTAAAACAAAATGGAAATTGATATCACTCAAAATCTTGATCAATTCCACTGTGAGCGTCATTTCTACCGACAGTTGATGAACATATTTGTTTTGATGTTTGAAGAATTTCAGCATCAATGTTATGCATGATACTATTAATGTTCAAATGTCCTTGCAATCGATGCTCCAATTTCCGTGGAACTTTATCACTTTCATAAAGTGCTGCAATTCTAGGATGTGATAGAAATTCATGTAGCATTGCACATTGGTCGAAATACTGCTTCACAATATGAACACTGGCAGTAGCTTCTACTATCATAAGATGAAGCAGGTGATTGAAACAATAGACGTATAGTATTTTCCTTTGAGGTTTGGCATGTATCTTTGCTTGGACACTTCCTGGTGATCTGTTAATTGCACTAGCGCCGTCGTAGCATTGAATCAGTAGATAATTTTGTATTTAGTTTGTTTTCTTTTAGTGTTGTAAGTGTTAGAGCTGTCAGGGACTCTGCATCCAAATTTACAGTATTTTTGATCGAATGTAAAGATGCAAATGCTTTCTCATTCTTAATATATCGAACTCCAATTGCTATACTTCCACTATTGGATACGTTCTTTGTCCCGTCTTCTAACAAGGTGTACCATAAAACATTAGCTGTGATTATGTCATTCACAATATCTTCTCTGACTAACTCAGCTATCAATCATATATCATTTTGTATTTCGGTGACAAATAGTTGGTAATCTTTGTTATGTGTTGATATCACTCTGCCATACGGGTGTCCTTTTCAAGTGTACATTCAAACAGATTTCTCAACAGAGAATGTTCTTCATTTTATCAATATAGTAGCGTTCTCGTAATGTCAGTTCATTCCTTACAAGAAATTGATTGATATCACAAATGGATTGTAAATAGTATCTGTAATCCAACAGCACTTTGTCGTTCAATAGAGTTTCCACTGGATGTCCTCTCTGTTCGCGTTGTTCTTTTTCATGCAATAACATCATAAATGGTTGATGAACTTCACTGGACTCATGCTTTAGAAATTCTCTCTCCTTGTCGAGAGCTTTCTTCCAAATCACAAACTCTTGGGAAATCAAAGCTTTTTCCTTTCTTTCTTGTAACTAACATGGATAACAGAATGCAGCATCTCGATTTTTACAGCATTCCAATCATGGAAATTGTTTCAACCAGTCGTGCGGAAAACTTCGATCATCATCATTTAAAGAATAATTTCTTTGCTCTGGATTTTCAGAAGAGAGGAGTGGTATAGAAGACTGACGCGAAATAGGTAATATATCAGAGGTGCTTTGTACTGATGACAAGGACGGGGATGTCACAGATGCAACCCAAGATGCTGGAGCAGGTGGAATGGGTAATTGCGATGGGGCTGATGATGAATTCGCTTTATTTAATCAAATAACAAATTTATCCATTATGATTGTCAATTGTCACGGAAAGAAGTAAACATGTGTAAATAAAACCCCTTTCATCATAGAAAGTCATACACCCATACATTTACAATTTAATCAATAATTCAGGCCCCAGACGTAGATTTGTGCGCATGATGATGTAGTTTGAGTACGTGCTTGTGTGTACTGCATTATTATTATTATATTATTTCTCATTTGTGGTTGGAGTGAATGTGTGTGAAGTGCATTTATTTTTCTATTTCTCCTCTCTCTTTAGTTGTGAATCCCTTTCTATTCCCTTCTGTGCCCAGTTATTATAAAGTTTTGGTGTATGGAAAGAGCAGTATGGGGGTGGGTGAATAGATGTAGTGCTGCTGTAAGAGATAGTGTGATGGTGTGTTGATGTGTGAAAATTCATGGTGTGTCTGGTTATTTTTAAATTAAATTTTTTTTTAAATTATTAAGTTGTCCTTAAAGTTCCCGGTGAAGAATGAAAAATACAATTTTTTGTGCAAGAATTTATTTTAAATAAATAACAATTAATATTCAAAGTGTAGTCCATCGTTTTCTACTACTTTCTGCCAACGGTCTGCAAGCTTTCGGATCTGGTCAAAGTACCATTCCGGTTGCTTCGAATTGAAGAACTCTTGACATGCTTGTTCTACTTCATCAAATGCTTCAAATCGGCGGCCTTTCAAAAAGTGTTGCACGGATCTGAAGAGGCCATAGTCGGATGGAGCGCAATCAGGGCTGTAAGTACGATGCGGCAAGATTTCGACTCCGTCCAACTCTTGGAACCTGCCAGTGGTATTCTTGGCGGTATATGGCTTGGCATTGTCTTGCTGAAGCAGTGGACGTTTTCGGTTGATTAAGGCAGGGTACTTCTCCTTGAGCTTCTTGTAGACACAGTCCAGCTGTTGACAATAGAGCTCTGCATTGATGGC